>JAJLZY010000127.1:0-35153 GCA_030564885.1 Metschnikowia kofuensis (nom. inval.)
ACGTCCTCAGGCACGGTTTTCTGGTAGATTCCCATGATATCAGTAGGGTTTGGGTAGACGGCCAAAGCCTTGTAGAAACGCAAAGCGGCCTCGACCTTTGTGGTTGGGTTGTTGGCCAATTGTTCGCCCGTGGCAACCTGTTCCATGAAAAACTCCTCTTTCTTAGACAAGTCTGTTGGGATTGGGTTGGCGGCCAAGTCTTCGGTCAAGGCCTTTTTAACGGCAAGCATCTTTGACTTTTTCAGCTCCTCTTGTTGCTTGGCAGCGGTCTTTTGTTCCTTCACATGTCTTTTCTTCAATTGCTTTCTGAACTCTGGAGAGGTTCTTCTGCTGTAGTCGAAGTATACGGCGTATGCGAGCACACCGGCAGCGGCCACAGAGGCAAATGTCAATGCTTTGTTCATATTTACTTGAGCAAGTGGTGACTTTAAGTGTATATAAAAGACAAAGTGTTGCTTCAGTGATTCAACTCCAGACTAAGTGAGAGTTGCTGGGTCTGGCATGCTAAAATTTTCAGAGTAGGCCCGCGTGCGAATACCATGCGAGTTGCGACGATCAATGAAGTATGAAGAGATATGGGTAATATTGACGATGTTGCATTTCAAGGACCGCTACAGTGTGCTCAACTTTGAAATGAAACATTTTCTTTCATTTCTGTATCTTCAAAAATTTAGAGTCTAGCAAAAAATATGTCTGGATTCATGTAGTAGTTGAAGACTGACGATGCGCAATCACTCATTCAGTGATTGGGAAACAAATATCCACACGCGCCACCACCAGATATTTTTTTCTTTAATATAATTCGCTCGAAAACTAGCCATTGTTCGACCGTTTTAAGAGGAAAGGTGCATAAAAAGCAGAAATCAAAAGAATAGGAGTTAGTTGAGTCAGCAAAGCATCATCTTATTTGCAGATACAAGAGGCATGAAGGTCAGCTAGGGCCGTGCTAAGTAAATCACCAGATCCATAGCATAATATTGGATATAACATGGGAGAAATAACATAAGAAACTTCACTTGCGTATTTTTCAACTTGAAAAATATTCCTCAAGATTGTGCGGCACGATCAGATGGGAGAGTTGACATTAAGTTGAGGTGAATGATCGTATCTTAAAGTCGAATTTCTCCAACAAATTGAGGGCATTAGTCTTTACCAAATAACATGCAACGAGATATGAAGTTCTATTATCTGGAAACGCCAGCTTTTGGAATATTAGGCCTCTTGGCGGCTAAACTCGCTTCTGGGGATGTCTCGTATCTCGGGACTTCCAATCTCGGCTCCGATCAACGCACCGGCAAAGTGGTATTTTGGTAGATAAAGAAATATGCAGCCCGCCCTATTTTCGAGGTTTGTCGTCAGGCCAACCATGCTTTACGCAAAGGTCTAGTAGAAAACAGTGAGAGATTTTATAATAACTAGAAGTTGCAAAATTCTCAAGTATTCAAAATCCTCAATATTGTTTGCGCACACCGTTGTGAAATCATGGTATCAAAGAGTAGTCCAAGGATTGGTTCCAAAGTCCAAATGATAGTCTTCAAGCTCAAGTGCCGAAATCATTTTTGAAGATACTCTTTTTCGGATACTCAAGGCCACATAACCCATGAAATAGCTTATTTATTTCTCAAAATAGCCAATGTCCGAAGTTTACAGATGGCACCTTTACACAGTCCCAGCATCAAATCATTTTTAGATGGAAAGGTGAATCAAAATCGCCAACTCATTTTGAGTCAACAACGTAAGAGATAAAATAGTATAATTTCACTAGCTCCGATGCAATAAAGAAGAACATTGAGTCGGAGCCGTGCCGAAACATGGCACCGACTTCCTAAAGTTTCAAACCATAAAAAATGCGCGATCGGTAACCTAATTAAAGAATGGCATCTTTATGCGACCCGTGACAAGCATGAAAGATAAGCCGGATATCGGCTTCCGAATTAGTGTATATCTTCCACCTAGTCTTATCACAATCTTATCTTTGCAATTGTAAATTAAATTTTGATGCAACCACGTGGGATACCATACTCTTGCAAACTGTAGTGATCTTTTGAAGTATAAATAGGCCTTCCAAAACCTCCCACACTATGTTATTTCAATCATTTTTCATAGAAACATCGCTTGAACACATTTTTCGACCACAAATCCAAAATTTCTCTCCATATTCACATCAGTTTACTGAAGTGTCTTCCGGAACTCAATCTCACTATTCTATCTACGAAACATGAAGATCACCCTGATTTCTTACGTAGCCAGCATCGCGGCCATGCTTTTCTCAAGTACCGCAAATGCCCATTATGCCAACATGGGCTTGGACGGTGTGGGGTGTTTCATTTATGATGACATCAAGGGCACTCCGCAGGGAGACATGATTGTGAGAAAGCTGGACGGAACTTGGTATGACCATGACGATCCTTCCAGAAACGGAACCATCACCTATATTCCTAGCCAGGCTGCTTACGACAGTCTTGCAGTGAAGACCAAAATCGGGATTGTGTGTGCTCCAGAGGACGTTGACACCACTGATATTGGCATTCCGTATGTTGAAATGGAGCCGACCGACGAGGATTTCTATAGCAACGAGACCACTGTTTTTGAGGAGGTGAAGCTTGCCAAGAGGTTCCAGATCACGTGTATCATCAGGTTTTGCAGAAACACAGAGAAATAACTGATCTTTGCTTCTGAGGCCTGTGTAAGGCGAGAAGGGTTTATGGTCCTATGGATGAACTTATGTGTTATCTAGGTCCATCTCTATAATAAAGACCTTTTTTTAGTCTCTTTGGATTATGATCTACGTAAATGATAAATTGCGGTAGTGGGAGAGAACCTAACAACTCGATCATGCTTGAAGAAAAGCAGTTGGCTGAAAGACAATAATTCACGTTTTTCTGTGAGTTGATACGAGTGTTATAAGATAGGTAAACTAACTACGGGCTATCCTCCAGTTATTGACCATCAATGTTCCGCGAATATCAGAATTGAAGTCAGAGTCATATACACAAGTACAGGCCGAGAATGTGGGCACTGAATCTCGTACAAATCCTTCAATTTGCAAATAAAAAACATAGATGTGCTTATGAAAAGTCAGACTCGAAACTAAGGATAAATGCAGAAATGAACACAGAAAAATGGCTTTTGAATTGTGCGCCAAATTGAGTTCATCTTGTTTACTCAATACAAACCATGTAGAGAAGTAATATGTTACAATTTTCAAATTGCCAATGATGGTTTTCTCTCGTGTACACGTGAACTGGAAGAAAAATGAGATCTCACGCGATATCAATTTGTACGGAAGCAACTATTCACCTATCCTCCGAGTCTTGTCATCTCAAGCATAGTATGGCAGGCATCGTTAAGCACCTAGCCGTGTTTCATTTTCTTCAACCGCACTAAATGATTTGACTTTCGAGCCCTTTTTTGCTTCATGAACAATTCTATTGAGCAACAGCTGGTTGTCGAAAGTCTGTACAGCTTATAGAGGTAACTTAAGTAAAACAGCTCACGCCGTACTCACAATGGGAGGCACGTATCAATCCCAATTCATATACCCATAAAAGCCAGGTGTTTTTTATACATCTCGATCATATAAAACTAAGTCGTCATTTTTAAAAAACTTCACGATTTCTCTTTTCCATTTCTCTTTTCCATTCCGCCTTTTCCACCAACAACCACACTTTATTCCCGCGCAAGCAGCCATCTATATTATTTGCACCCATCTCCAAGAGGCCGCGCATTCGCCGGGGATGTACGGGTGCACAACATTTCTGGTCCTCTTTATATTAGCCCGCGTTCTGATTGGCTTGCTCGCACTCTGGTACTCTCATCTTCTGACCTTGTCAAGTCCTCACCAAGTGCTTTCTGAAGTTTGGATCCAGCACCAATCAGCACCAGAAACCCGCTGAAACTTTCATTTTCTCATCAAATCGGAAGTTCAACATCCAAGACCTCATTTTAACTTCCCTAAATTCTAAACACCCTCCACATCACAAACCATTCACACAGAAAAAATGGCTGACCAGCAAGTGAAAACTTTCCCGGACTCTACCAACAAATGGCCAACTCCATTTAGCAACTTGCTCTCTTCGCACGCATACCCGAAGTGGGAGCCCGTGGACACGGCCAAGCAGACCAAGCAGGTGTTCAAATTCGGGTTCTACACCACTGCTGGAGCATACGCTTGGCTCTTTCTTTGGAAACGTACAACCTTTAAGCTAGAGCTCCCCATGGTGGTCACAGGCTTTGCCACGGTGGCGGTAGCCGCCAGGGGTATCTCTGCGAACTTGAGGGAGAAAAACGACGGGTGGAACACCTTCTGGGCCGTCGCTGCAGGCAACACTGCGGTTCTCACGGCGTCTTTCAAGCAAATGCCACTCAAACAGAAGCTCATGACGGGTATCAGCGGCGCGTGCTTGACGGCACTTGCGGAGCAGATCATGTGGGCGCAGTCTGCGTCCTCGGCCGGCCAAAACACCAGATTTGCCGCGGCAAACACCGAGGACGAGTTGCCAAAGCAAGAGTTCTGGGACGTGTGGAAGAGAAGACCCTTGTCGCAGACCGTGGACGCCTTGGGAGTCGGCAGGGGAATTTTCAAGCCATGAGACTAATTCTGAGTCTTTTGAAACCAGCATTCCCACACATAAAGCATGTATAATAATCAACGCACTAGATACAACCAAGAGTAGATGGAATAGAGAAGAGTAGACAAACCAGAGGAAAGATTACAAGGAAAGGAAAGTGAGACAGATGTATCACTAGAACTTTAAGTCAGGAGCCACCGAAAAAGGCAAGTGCTTCTAGGGCTTTTTGTGTTATCATTTTTCATGAGGAACTGAGCTGGAAGGAAACTGGGGTGAACTTCTGGAAGGAAAAGCACGTTTTTTTCAGGAATCAAAACAGGTTGTATCTGGATCAGTCCGCAGAAGAGGCAGGGAAAGTACTAGAGTGACTAAATTGAGCAAAAGTCTCGGACAACTTTCAGGTGGTTAACCTTGATTATTTCACTTTGAATGCGAAGAAAAACACGATGAAGTTAATCACCTGATGAACGAGAAACCTTCGATTTGTTCTGATCTATGATCTTTTTACCCGTTACGACGAGAGAAGAACGCGGAAGAAGAGCGTTGCGTGGGACTTTTCAATGGAAAACCTTTTTCGATTAGCGTAGCTCAGTCTACGTATATCGAAGCTACTGTTTTGTTTTCCTCTTCCATTTTCTATATACAAGTATTGAGGATGCGTTGGTATAACTGTACTTGACCGATTGAAATCATCGTGAAGTCGTTAAGTATGAGGTTGTTTGACTTCGAGTGAAGCGATACATTTTCGAGCTTTGCCAAATGAGAAGCAAGCATACCAACGTGGCATCACTCTAACGAATTAGCTAGGGGATTTTAGATGGCTTGATGAACCGCAAAAACGAGAAAAAACCCGATTGTTCGAAAGCTTAACAATGGAAGAAAGTCAAGATTCGTGACTCAAAGACCCTGGTTTCAAAATGATTAATCCGGATTAGATCAAACATTGTAGAGATCATGACACATATCTGTGATATTTATATGGGCTCTCATCTCAGGAGGCGACGCCCCGCTCAAATTCCAAAACTTATTTCTTCTTTCCCCACAGCCTAACACGCTTTGTATGGATACTCAAACGAATTCACCTTCAACTTCCACAACTTCTTCTTTCTTTTGTTCACCACATGCTCGGTGAACGCCTCGTCACAGTACTGTTTCTTGAATTTTCTGATGAAACTCGGGTCCCACAACTCGCTGGCTATGCCTAGATCTTTACAACACCTCATCAACGCATTGCTTTTACAACCTTCCAAAGCCGTGGTCAACTTCTCCTCGCCTCCAAAATAGTCCTGTTCTCCGCGGGCCACGGAAACAAGACGCCCGCTACAGATCAAAGCGTACTCGCGACTGACCTGCTTTGGCGTGATGTGGCTTTGTGTACGAGGAGCCAAGCCCCAGCCCCCTGGCCCAAAGGCACGGTTTAGGATCCGCCTATATTTGATTTCCGGCAAGTACAAAATCCCGTCGGGCTTGATCTCGATATCCGAGGGCTCGATTGGCGCCAAGAGAATCTCGTTTACTTCCTTAGGAAATGGAGCCTGGCCCAATCCATGGAAGGAGTCCGACCAATCGATTGTGCCGCTAGCACGTTGCTCGTAGACCGGCGAGTCATGCAAAGACAAACCAGGCGCAACCTGGGAAGACTCGGAATTTGAGTTATATGTTTGCGATGCATCCAGAAAGGACTCAGGGGCAGAAGTAGCCGCCGAAGAAGGCGTCGATGAAGCAAGGTCTTGGGCGGGTTTTTCGGCTGCGGCTTTCCGCGCAGGAGCGACGCGACGGGCCATGGTAAATAGCCTAGTAGGTTGCCGTGACAACGAGCTTCTGATGTACATCATTTTTATTGTGAAAAATATCAGAAATGTGAATTATTTGTTGACTTTCAGGATATTTGAGTTCACTTATGGTGTACTTATAGTGAGGCTGGAGGTTAGATGCGCGTTTGATAAGCGTGTCGCGCTGGTGAACGGGTGAGCAAAAGAGCTGCTGCTCAGAATTAATTAGGTAAAGCCCGTAAGCGATAATAACGAAGGCACAATGTTCATCGGGTGGTCGTAATTTATGGTTTTTTCAGTACGTTTTTTCTTTCAATATGGTTGATTGATCTCTGATTGAAATACCTTTTGGACGTCATTGTTTTGAGTTTTGATTGCTGATCGAAATAAAATTTCAATCTTATTCTCGTTCTTGTCGTTGTCGTTGAAGGACGAGGGAGTTCGAACTTGCTAGTCTTGAGTCAAATTTTGGCTTGAACCATTTTTCGATGAATTAAGTTTGAGATAAAGATGCTTAGGGAGAAGTTTTTATGTTCCAAAAATGAGCTTGGGGCATGTCTGTGATGATTCAAAGAGATCAGTAGTCAACACAAGATGAGCCGCACCTCACATCGAGCATGTCTGTGGGGTGAGCTTAGAGCCATTCACAACTTCTATGGGCTCAGACTTTTATTTCAGCTATGAATTTGCACCAGCTGTTAAATATCATTAGGGTAAAAAGAACAATCAGAATTTTTCCAATACTGTAAACTAACGAGACTCCCAACAGGACCAGATTTTTTTACAATTTCAAGTGGGGCACTAGTAAGAACTTACGTTTTTCATACTGGTGTCCACCAGCCAGAGTTATCTAGAGTCTACTTGAAAAGATTCAATGAAGTAGCTTAGTCCTTTCGCTACCTCTCTACTTGTAAGAGAGCCTACCAAAGGATTTGGTCAGACAACTCTTTTCAGGTAATGTCATGTTTGAGTACTGTCAAGTGAAATGAGTCCAATCCTATGCATCATTCTCGAAGCAGGGTAAAACTTGATGAGTGAGAGAGCGTATCACTTCTGAGCTTTAGATTCTAAGTTTCAGGTGCTGGATTACTAACCTATCATAGGATGTTCTATAGATTTGGTTTTTGTTGGCAAAGGGCCGAAAAAAGACGCCCCTGAAAGAACGCCCTATGATAAATGAATCTTTAGAAAAGAAATTGGATCCTAGAGGACTTAAAGTCGTTGATAATGTAGAGCGCTTTTCAGACTAAAAGCTTTACTTCGTATGTCTGCTTTAAGTTATTGAACGCAACTCCTCTTGCAGGGGTAGATATTACGTGGGTAAGTTAGCGGCATCTTCGCTTTTCGAAATTCTAGGACTTTATCGCACAAATAGGACTTTTTTTTCCTTTGAGTTTCTGAGATTCTTCCTCGACCTTTCATGAAATAACTACTCATACAAATAGTCACTGATGACTTTCCAGAAGACTATACATATCCAGATATGCGTATGCAGTGTGCTAACTCGTGGCGTTGGTACTGCATATACGCAAACACCTGGCCCATCAGACACTCACGCGACGGAACACCACGTGATTTTAGCCATGATGCATAACTCTCCCCCTATCATTTTCACACTTTCTCCATTTTTGATCATACCTGGAAGATTTTCTAAATAGCCTCACCATAGTCAACGACGGAAGTATAGTATAGCAGTAGAGTCGCCTGGCCTTAGAAGTGGGGAGGTGGCGCGCCCTGATTTTCCGTTGGTCCTGCGCAGAACGCCTCAAAGTACGCTGAAGCCTTGTGTGGTCCTGCAGATAGAAAGGCGTTTGTTCTGTTTACTGTGTGAGTCCTGATTTCTTTCTCAGTCGCAGTCTCACTCACACTCTTTTTTTTTTTTTTTTTTTTTTTTTTTTTTTCTCTCGCTCACATTTTCTGTGTCCTTTTTTCTTGTCGCTGCTATATTTGGACCTGTACCTGACGAGCCCGCGCAACACGAACTTCGCACTGCCTTGCTTACTTTTTCTCTGTCTTCTTTCACCTTCGTGTTTCTTCAAATCCAGACGGGTCACTACCTACTCCAATTTAGAGATCTTTTTAGAGTCAAGGACTTTTTTTTGAAAACGACTCATTGAAGAAATTCAAGCAATCTTCCGTTCTTTCGCTTTTCTTCACTCTCATCGTTCATCAATAGAGAACTCATTTAGACCTTAGCCGCTGGATCCTAGAGCGTGGCCTCAGTTCTACCAAGGTGCCATTTCCCGCTGCTTGAAACACTATTGCCTTCTTCTTTGCAGACTTGGATTTACTTCTGCTAAAATCTCGTGCTTTTTAAGCTGATCCACGTTTTTTTCTCGAGGCAAAACAAGGCATCTACTCGCTAGTCAGACTCAGCAACACTCGACCGCTTGATCTCACGGAAAACTCGGATTCTCAAGACCTAAGCAGAATACATTTCGTCTTTGACTCGGATCTTTCGCCCTATATTCATCGTACATTTCGCCACAAAAACATCGATGCATTTCCTATCGTTTTGGCTCGTGCTCGCGTCGCTAGCCGCGCGGGTATTTGCAGACGTCTCTATCACCACCCCCTCGTCAGGCCAGACCTTTTCTGGGTCCGGGGGCTCGGCGTCCCTCTCCGTCGTATGGGTCGACAGCACCTCAGACAACTCCGACGAGTCGTCGCTCTCGAAAGTGTCGAGTTATGCGATCGTTTTGTGTACGGGAGAAAACAACAACATCCAGAGCGTCATGACTTTGACAGATAGTCTTTCGTCTTCTGCGCTTAAGTACGATGCCACCATCCAACAGGCGGCCGTGCCAAACGGAGTGTACTTCATCCAGGTGTATGCAAAATTCTCCTCAGGATACACTATCCACTACTCAAACAGATTCACGTTATCTGGAATGAGTGGCTCGGCATCTACTTACACGTTTGGCGCGTCGCTCTTCACGGTCACAGGCACCAATCCGGGTGCCCAGCTGGCTCTTGATGCAGGCACAACGACTGGAGTCGACTCCAAATCCTTTTCCGTGCCTTATACCGAGCAAACGGGCAGAACCAGATACGCGCCCATGCAAACACAGCCCGGATCTTCGATTTCCCACTCTACTTGGTCTAATAGACACGCCACGTCTGCTTACACGCCATACTCGACTCTCAGACCATCACCAAACGTGTATTCTACCATCACGCCGGGCTGGAGTTACGTGGTGACCTCCAAGTTCAATTCCGCGCCGATCGCCGCGTATCCGACTTATTTTTACCCTGCCTCCTCGAGGGTGGTGGCGGCCTCGATGTCGTCTGCCAACAAGAAGCGCTGGCTTTAGACTTAGATTATTTGTATGAAATAGATATGTCCATTTGGAAACAATGACTGTAGTATTTTAAAAGGATGGAGGGGTGGGGCGATAAGGAGAAAGCGAGAAATCAAGAAAGAGAGAGAGTGGAAAGGTGACCACAGTGTCACGCAATTTGGACAGGGACCACTAGTTATTGATTTTCAACGTATCCTAACATTCTAATGGCCGATTGGAGATTAGGTAAACGAGGGTTTAAACGAGTCTCACAACGAGAAGAGGGCTTTTATATCTTTTATTACTACCAGTATGTGAATGCTTCATGTTTTAATCGGACCAGCTTACTTCACAATGCCATTCTAGTTGACTTCGATTTTGTTTCACCGTGGTATCATGGATAAGGTAATTGGTTGATGACCAGCACAGTGCACACAATAAATTTCGCGATAGATCTTGCTTCTCTAGTTTGTTCCAATGAAGTATAGGCGATTAAGTGTCCGGTTTGAATTCCAGCCATAGTTTAACGTCCATTCATATCTCCATTTTCAGCGGGGCTTCTTTGAATGAACAAAGGGCACAATGTTAGATCTAATGTCTGGCTTGGATCATAACGAAGCAAAATTTCGGCGCAGAGATAGTCTTATAGTAGACTTTGTTGATTAAACAGGTCGTTGCAGAAAATAGCCGAGCCTCCCCAGCATCAAGTCGGGTTTTCGGAGGACAGGCAGACTCTACTGAAGAAGCACTTTAAAACCGAATGTATACCCTAATCAAGACGAAAAACTCATCTGGCACTCAGAGCAGAGAGACAATAAACAAAATATCACACTTCATTTCATATTCTTCAAAAAGAATAGATTGTGTTGCGTGTAAAACTTCTTAAAGAGAATCGAAATAGTCACGACATTAAAGTTGGCTTCCAATCACGCGAATAGAAGTAAGGGTCTGGTCTCGAGCCAAACCTCAGTTAGAGACTTGCTTTCAACAGATTAGCAGACTGCGAAAGCTGCCCAAGTCATAAAAGCTCTTGATTTGTAAAAGAGTTTGCAGCCTTTATTCATGCTAAATAAACAAAATTGACGTTTCGAGAAGCGAAACGGAACAAAAAAAAGTATTTGCTGGTTTCACAAAAAACTATTGGACAATACTCGATCGTTCTGCTAGATACAACAGCAATACTTCGCAGGCTCAAGCACCAAGAGCATCATTTCGACCAGTACTACGTCACTCTTCTGGGAATACGTGCATCATAATCTTAAAAAGGGACCCATCTTTTGCTTATCGATATTATCTCGACTTGTACATCACAAAAAGAAGCGCCAAAAAATTAGTTCTTCGGGAATAGTAGACGAACACTTGTATCTAAAAACACCGGTCTGCCTCTTACCAGTAGGACAAATTCGCAACTTCTCCAGACTCGACACACAGCTCTGAGGCACACGTGACTGCGACAAGCACTGCCACACAGCAAGGTATACACCACTATATTTTATGAAAGAAACACAAAAAAACATACAGATATCTCAAGACGGTGTTTCTGAGCTCACAATCAACTGTTATGTCCTCACACCTACCCTAGCACCACTTGCCGTTTCAGAAGGAGCCGCTTGGGACATGGTCACGTGACACAGATCACGTGACCCGGATCTTGCATTCTGCACACAGCGCTGTCTCCAAACACACCGAGACGTGTTTCTCGCAACATCCAGGCTCGCAGGGCCTCACTCATACCCCAACAAGCTGAAAAAAGTACCGTCCACACGCCCGACTCCAGCGTGAAACCGAATTGCATCGAATTTGCAGCCATTCTAGATTTTCTGTGAAGAAAAATATCCCCTTTCAATTTCTCATCGCCCCCCTTCGTCGCCTCTATCACCAGCCACGCCAGACCCAGCCATGGAGGACTACAACACATCTTCCTCCGCGTTGAGAAAGCGGAAAATCATAAAAAAAACGATCAATTTCTCGTTCATGGTCGTGGGCGAGAGCGGCCTGGGCCGGTCGACGTTCATCAACTCGTTGTGCGGCGGCAACCAGATCGTGCCCACGCTGCTGACGGCCAAACAGGACGCCTTCACGAAAAAGCTCACGTTACGACACGAAAACGTCGAGTTGGAGGACAACGACGGGCACAAGATCTCGTTGAACATCATCGACACCCCGAGCTTTGCCAACGCGCTCGACTGCGACGACGACTTCAAGGTCGTGGTCGACTTTATCCGCCACCAATACGACGAGGTGTTGTTGGAAGAGAGCCGGGTCAAACGGAACCCGCGGTTCAAGGACGGCCGGATCCACGTGTTGCTTTACATGATCAATGCCACGGGCCACGGGCTCTCGGACATCGACGTGAAGTTCTTGCAGCACGTGAGCGGGCTTGTGAATGTGATTCCGGTGATCTGCAAAGCCGACGCGTTGACGCCGGCCGAGTTGAAGCTCAACAAGCGGCTCATTTTGGAGGACTTGGCCAACTACAACATCCAGTACTACAAGTTCAACGAGTACGAGTACGAGGAAGACTACATCGACGACGAGATCATCGAGTACAACAAGTACCTCAACCTGTTGATTCCGTTTGCGGTCATAGGCGCCAACACGTTTGAGGAGCTGAAGGAGGACGACGACATGGTCAAGTTGCGCGTGCTCAACCCGGCCTACGCGTTGCCCATCAACGTGGAGTTGCCCGAGTTCAACGACTTCACCATCTTGAAAAACGTGCTTCTAATCACGCACTTGAACGAGTTCAAGGAAATCACCCACGACGTCATCTACGAGAACTACAGGACCGAGGCGTTGTCCGGAAAACAGTTCCAGTACAGCGCCGACGAGGCCGGCCTGGTGGACAAGGCCCACGACCCCGAAAACGGGCCCTCCGACTACTTGGCCAAGGAGGAGCAGATCAAGTTGGAGGAGGAGAGGTTGAAGAAGTTCGAGGAGAGAGTGCACCAGGACTTGATCAACAAGAGAAAGGAGCTTTTGGAGCGGGAGAACGAGTTGAAGGAGATCGAGAAGAGGTTGTTGGCCGAGGGCTTGAAGCTCAACGAGCATGGCGATGTAGTGAAGTTAGACGAGTAGGCCTGGATAGATGCAATACTATGAAGAGTAAGTGCCGGGTGTGATGGTCGAGAAATGCGTCTCGAAGTAGGATGAAAACAGCTATTATTTTAGGATTTTTTTAATGAAGAAGGCTGATGAGGTGCATGTTTTTCTTTATTTTCTACATATGGCTCATGATAGGTTGGAGTATTGGTATAGTGATGTTCAAGTGATGTCAAAGTGATGTCAGAGTGATGTCAAAATGACTGTAGAGTGATGTCAGAGTGATGTCAGAGTGATATCAGGGTAGTTTCAAAGTGATGCCAAAGTGACGTCAAAGAGACAAACCTGAATGATCAGCTTTTGAGTAGGCAAAATTGGTCAGGACTTGTTCGATATAGTCTTTCACCTCGAAGTCGACACGAGGTATTTCGCAACCATCTATATTTACATGAAAGGTAGCACATTTGTTTCGGACGAATAAATTTATAGCTATGAAGGCTTATTCGAGACCCGTAATATAAGCTTTTCGATGCTGGATACCAGGAGTGGATCCTGATCGATAGTACTTCGGCCGCATGTACTTATATTGGTTTACATCATTTGCCCGATGCCGACCCCGCTGACTTGGTCATGAGTGGCCCAACTTCGGGAAGAATTCAGATGACTTGTTCATTTTGGCAAGTGGAACTGTGGGCGCGGCAATACAGGTAGCTTTACACGGAGCCTTCGAAAGTTTTAAGAATGATATGTGACGCACAATCACTTGAGTTTATTACAGATCTAAGTTGCACTCATACACCAATAACAAAGAGTCTTTTGATCATTTGATGCAAAATCTACCTTTTCTTTTCTTCTTTTTCTTCTTTTTCTTCATTTTCTTCATTTTCTTCATTTTCTTCATTTTCTTCATTTTCTTCATTATCTTCTCTTTCTTTTTTGCTGGACTTCTCCCATCTAGTAAGTCTCATCAGGAGCAAGTCAATGTAAATTAGTTTTGGTTGTTGACTAGACCCCGCCCGGCTCTCCACTAGATGTTCGTTTTGAAAATTGAGATATCTAGCTCTGTCTGTGGTATATTCTTCGTGTTGGTAAATTGAGGCTCGATAAGTTCCTTTTTCTTATTAAACGAAAGAAAAATTCGGAAATGATGATAAGATCTTTATAGAACCTTTGCCATTGAACTCTCTTCCTGTTTTATTCCTTCATAAATATTCAATATGAGACAGGGAAAAGGGTGAGAAGCTTGTTTGAAAATAGCCATGAGCGAGTCGGTCCGAAGCTCAAGAGTTCTCAAGTAAATAAACACGCTAGATACGGGAAATGAGATCGAATTTGAATCGCTGGGCTCATTACACTACTGCGCTTTCTCCAAGGCGGAATTCTATCCACAAAAGACTACTAAATAGGGGGTTCAGAAGAGTGCTGAAATCACACGAATGCAATACCGGACTTGCAAAACCTGACCAAAGATCTTTCACAATTCAGTCAACTCTGGTTTTCCAGGTATGTATCTTAATATTACTCACTACACCGTCAGTCATACCGAATGAGCAAACCTACTTTACTTTCACTTGTAGAGCCTCAAACTCCAAGGTGATAGCCGAGTATCGTGGTCCTCACAATCCTCACACTTTCTTTCTCTCATTTTTTAAAATAATTATACACGGTCCATTAAACCATCTTCATACGGCTTGGTACTTCTCCACAATGGCATCGAACCTCTCGTTTTTCTCCTTGAAGTCGACCAAGAACTGATGATCCACGTCAGCGGCAGCCAACTCCTTCAACAAGCTCACCACATTGGCGCCGTCGTTGGTCAAATACTCATATGTGATTCTGTTCGCAAGAAGGTCGGCAGTCCCGTCTCCCTTATAATCCAAGGTGGCAATCTGGTCCAAGATCTCCTGGGCCTCTGGGAAATGTTTCAACTGCAAAGTCATGACAAACAACACGCTCAAGTTGTGGAATCTACCCTTCACGTCGCCGTCAAAATCGGTGGACAATAACTCGTCGTAAAAGTAGTATGCATTGCTGATGTTGTCGGCCTGGCCCTTGACTGAGTTGATCCAGCTCTCCAAGACATGGTAGACAATGTCGTCTCTGGCGCCAAAAGGCAACGACTGGAACTTCTGGTACACCTTGCTGGCGTCAGAAAAGTTGCCCTTATACAAGTGCAATTGCACTAGAAGCAAGTATGGCTCCAACTCGAAGAGGCTCTCAGAGCCGCGCGTGGCGAATTTTGTCAAGAGCGCAATGGCCTGGTCCACGTCCTTGTGATATCTGACCAAATAGAGGGCGGTCAACACCGCCTGGACTTCAAATTCGGCATCCTTTATATCGTCAAAATACGTCGACTCCTCTGTGCCGAACGTCTTCAAGTCGTTCCATGCTTGCAAGACGAGAAAAAGCTCGTCGTTCTCGGGAAAAGCGGCTTTCCCTTCTTCGATCAACAGCGACCCGTCACGTGAAAGAGCCACTTCAGATCTGATCTGGAACTCGAGGACTTTCAATTGGGCCTCTGGCGAAAACAGCTGCCAGTCGTACGCCGTCACTTTACTATATTGTCCGGTATAGAACTGGTTTCTGATGGTGAAGAGCTCGCCTGAATCTGCCACGTCGCTCATGATTGTGGGTTTAGTAGGTATGAGTGTAGATAGGTGGAAAGACTGATACTATGTATTCGTGGCAGGACCGCGTTGGAGTTAAGGGTCACGTGAAAAGTCACGTGATGGACCCCGTGTCACGTGATAAAGTTAGAGTCACGTGCGCTGCAGGGTCTGTGAAGATGCTCAGGAACTATCTGAGAATTCCACCTATAGATCAAAGAAAGTGATGATTTGATTTTCGTGTGGTCGCGTCGGTTCTAAATTGGCTGAAACTGAGAAAAAAATCATGTGATGCGGTCGTGATATGGTTTTGACATGGTCGCGATGTAGTCTGGGCTTTATCCCGGATTGCATCTTTTGTTAAGGTACTCGAAGAGTGCGACTTGTCAAGGAACTCAAAGAGTGCGACTTGTCAAGGGTGCAACTTTTTCTAGTGGGTGAGTGAGGGCGGGGTCTTGCACAGATAATATTCTCTTGTGAACTATTCAATAGTCTGATTTTAATACTAGATAAATGTCATGATTGAAGCCGTAACATAGAGTACACGGATGCATGTAGGGAAGCTCAAGACCTGCTGGCACGAGGACTGAAATAAGCTCTACTAGTCAATGCCCTTTTTAACATCAAGCCTCGGGATCCTGGCTGCAAACAAGATTAGGGATTGTGCTGTGCTTTGGTAAATGATGTGCTTTGAGGCTTAAATCTGGGGGTATATCCGAGTATTGTTATTTCCAGGGTTCATATGAAGTGTCTATGTAAGAATGCTACTCTCGAACAGAGAGCTGGGCAAGAATGAGGACACATGCCGTTCGGCGGCAAAGCTGGCTGGCCATTTCTGAGTTCTTTCAAAAAGCCAGTTTGTTGAATTTGTTGGATATTCGTTCTGATTGTTTCTTTTGAATGTCCGGTTTCAATACTTGATTTGAATGCCCAGATTGAATGCCCAGATTGAATGCCCGAATCGAATGTTCGGTTCGATTGTCTCTTCTGATATCATCTTTGATGATAAACCTGACAGTGTACTTCTTAGCCTTCTTTGTTATCCGCTATCGTCATCCTTTATAATGAAAGTTCTTGATGAGCCTTTGATGACAAAACTTGGTGGCTAAAATATTGGTCCCATTATGGTGCTTCACCTCTGAGAGATTCAGGCAGCCCTGAACATCACAACAACCGTGGAGGATTTCCAAAAAATCTTTCAAATCAGGTGATACCTGGCGGAGGCATCTGGAACTCAAAAGAAGGCACTTTCAAAACCGCCGCTTGAGTGTAGTCTCCAAAAGACTCCTTATCCTCCAGATACTCGGCCAAACGCAAGTATAGAGGCACGTCCTCGCCGCTTTCCTGGGTGTCCAAGAGCTCCCTGAGCCCGTCAACCTCTTTAAGAAGCGTGGCAATATCTATACTTCCATTGGAAGTGCCCCTGAACCTCTCTATATCGTTCACCAAAAGAGACACCTCGGCTTCCACTGTCATGGGGATATCCACAACGACACCGGAGTCCTGAGCCTCAGGGTTTTGCCAGTATAAGACACCCGAATCAAAGCTGGTGATCTCCGGTGTCACCATTTGGCCCAGCGGCTCGCCCCGTAGGAGAGAAAGGTTGGTTTCTGCAATCGAGGCGTAGCCCCAGCGAGCAACCCCAGAGAGAAAGAGGCCCAAGAGGATACCTTGAAACGCTAACGCGGTCCGGCCTCGCGTGGAGCAGCCTGGGATGAATACCAACCCAAAAATGTAGTGGTGGATCCGGAGAGTGAGACCAGGCAAGTTACCCAAGAGAAAGAAACCGCCAAAAATGCCGCCGTAGACAGACAAGAGCTTCCAGAATCTGCCCAGAAGCCACACATAGTATGCCTGGGCCACCACACAGACGATTAGAAGCAGCGCCACAATGACCACAGTGAGAAGTGCCCCTGGCTGTACCTGCAAGTCGTGCCACGTGAGCCGGTCGACCGGAAGCCGGTCAAACGTGATGTTGTTGAGCACGCCGAGCCAGAATAAGGGGTACCAGAGAAAAAGCCGGCTGAGCGGCGACTCGCCCCGTGTATACTGAGCTTGTCCATATGGCGCGTCGTCGTAAAGTGTCTCCGCCAGCGAAGGTCTACTTGATTCTGGAGTGTCTTGGCTAAACGTGCGCTTGACACTGACGGCCCAAAGGACATACAAGATGAAGCAGGTGGGAAGGAATCGCTCTAGACCAACGGAAACGAGCTCGTAAAACAGCTCTGGGTCCTGCGGCGCGACAAGCACGGGCGGGTCGGTGGCTGTGACGATCGTCCAAAATCCGACAATGGCCATTGTCCAGTAGAACACAACCCCAGGGGCGAAGAAGACCACAGGCGCGCCCAAAACGACATTCACAATCAACACAAGAAGCCGCGGGTCATGGCAATGGCTTGGAGATGCAGTAAGCAGTTTGAAAACATACGAAAACGGAAACACCGAGGAAAACCCGATCGAGTCCGATACGCCATAGTGGCCACGGGTATTTTCGAACAAGTTCTGAGCACCGCTAGTATATGAGATCTTGGCACACCCACCAAAAAACGGGGATACAAGTCCGGCGTGAACAGCTGCCCCACAAGGGAACGAGTCTGCCCTATATGGTGAGGTTAGTGTGTCGTCTTTTCCGCCCTTCAGCCCGCCTCCGATGAAATACCCCCGATACTTGACAATCTGCAGACCTACGGCTCTCAGAGAGTAAAGCCAGCTGCCTCTGTCACAGAGGGCAGGACACCTGATGATCACGTTTTCGCTTGGAGGCTGACAATCCTGCGCATCGAGGCCACAGGCGGCATTCTTACCTTTCCATAGCGAGTCCGCTTGGCCACAGGTAAGCGAAATCACATGCAGCCCGTCAGCAGCAAGCGGAGTTTCGACAAGGTAGGGCAATAGTGTTTTCGACCATATGAAGAGCCAGAAAAAAAGATACAAGGCCAAGATTAGTAATTGTTTAAAAGACGAGATCTTTTGGCCAAGCTTCTGCGGTATAGCTTCCAAATTCCGCAAAGCCTGAATTGGGCGAGGGCTTTCGTCTCGTTCGAACTTGGGCCCTCTCCATGCAGAGACAAAAAAATGTCTTATCGACCCACCAGCAGTTTTATTTGACGATCCGCCAGACCAAAGTGGAACAGACTGGGAGCTTTTTTGAGCCCCACCTGGCAAATATGCAATTCCATTATCCCCCTGAAATTGTGGATTTCCGGACAGCAGCTCAACTGGCGAGCCTGATTGACGTCTGCTAACAGATGCAGATACGTTATGCAACTCTATGTCGGCCTCGCCCATAGTCAATTTTGAGTCTCCGAGATAGTCGATTTACGCGATAAGCTCGAGCTTACGATACACCAGATAAAGCCCTTTCCTTCGAAAAGCGCCGTGTTTCACCTCTAGATAACGCTCAACAATGGCTCGAATGTCTGTGTTAGGAAGGTCCAGATCGTATCTGCAGAGCACAACTCTTATTTTCGGAAAAACAACACGAGCGCCTCAGGGCGCTGCACAGTATGCAAACTGAACAATGTCGCCATGATGCAAGTCCAGCCCTGATCTCGTGATCTCGTGCGTCGGTGGTGTTCTGGTGTTCGGGTGGGATTCACCTGCCGGCGCTCGAAATGAGAAAACGAGATCTGGGCAGAGCCAAGATTTTCCCAAAGAGATTGAAGCTTGGGCCAAGAAAAAATATTCTGAAAATGAACAATACAGGTCAAGATTATCAGAGGCTTTTCTCTGGCAGATGCGATGCCTTCCTAACAAACCTTTACATTCGTGGACTTGCTTCTTTTGTATCCTTCACTTGAATATCTCCGTTTGATAACGTGCTCGAAACACCACGCTCAAAATCTCCCGTATCTGAGCTTCGAACGGCGTTTTCTGCTTTTTTCTCATGGATAAGCTTGCGGGTACACCTTTTGGCGACATTCTTATCTTTCGATAGATAAACCGCCAGATCTTTCCGTGTTTCGATTGCGCGCCTTGGAACCAAAACCTTATTTTCATTCGCCTCATACACAGATAACGATTTTAATGATTCATCACTATAAAATGAAGCTAGGGTTGGATCAAACTAGAGTTCGATCATAAGTGTAAACTTATTTCTGATCTCCAAGTCACAGCAAATGCCGTGGAAAATTCACATACTTTCCAAAAAAGTGTCAACTCCGGGGTCAGACAGGACCGATGTGCATGCAGGCTCGCCTCATGCCAGATAAGAGAGTGCAATGTCTTATCTCGCAGACTTCAAATTGGGCGTCAAAGTTCAAAAATTGCGAAAAACGCGAGCAAATTTCCGGTCAGCCCACAATCTGCTCTATTGGGCACGATCGAGTCGAGTTGTATATAGTGGGGAAAAGATCGCCAAGAAAACCTTTAGATCTATCAAAATTAGCCAACTTTACATCCTTTGACTGCAAAATTACTAGTGAGCAGGAAGGTCAAGATGCCGGAAAAAGAATTAAATTACATCACTTCGGTGGAGCAGGCATCCACCGAGAAAAAAGGAGGTGTCATTGTCGATGTGTTTGAGGCCCAAGACAATGCCGAGCCCATGTCAAAATGGGCAAGTTTTGTGGACGGGTTCAAGAGAGTCGACATGGAGGAAATGGGTATCGATCCCAATTTGTCTGAGGTTGAAAAGACAGCCATTGCCACTGCTAATGCACCATTGTCGAGATCATTGAAAGGCAGGCACTTACAAATGATTGCGATTGGTGGCTCGATCGGAACTGGTCTTTTCATCGGTTCAGGAAAAGTGTTGAAGCATGGCGGGCCAGCATCGGTGTTGATCGCTTATATGCTTATCGGATCCATGATGTACTCTACCGTGCACGCCTTGGGTGAGTTAGCCATCACGTTTCCTGTCTCTGGAGCATTTGCAACTTACAACACCAGATTCATTGATCCGTCGTGGGGTTTTGCTATGGCTTGGAATTATGCGATGGGCTGGTTGGTCGTTTTACCCTTGGAATTAGTGGCTGCTGCCATTACGGTGCAATACTGGGACACAAAAACAAACCCGGCATGCTACGTCGTAATTTTCTACGTTCTCATTTTGGCGATTAATTTCTTCGGCGTCAAGGGATACGGAGAAGCTGAGTTCTTCTTCTCTGCCGTCAAAGTCTTGGCTGTGTGTGGCTTTATTGTTTTGGGTATAGTTTTGGTCTGTGGAGGCGGACCAAAGGGAGGCTATATTGGCGCTAAGTACTGGCATGACCCTGGAGCCTTCCGCAACGGCTTCAAGGGGTTGTGCTCTGTATTTGTAACGGCAGCCTTTGCGTTTGGAGGAACTGAGTTGGTTGGTTTGGCCGCAGCTGAAGCCAAGAACCCGAGAAAGAGTATGCCCACGGCTATCAAGCAGGTGTTCTGGAGAATCACCTTATTTTACGTGGTGTCTTTGATCTTGGTCGGAATGCTTGTGCCTTACAACAGTGCGGAGCTTCAAGCTTCTGACGGAACGGCTCGTTACTCCCCATTTGTGATTGCGATCAAGAACGCAGGTATTTCGGGATTGCCTTCGGTCATGAATGTTGTGATTATGATTTCTGTTTTGTCTGTGGGTAACTCTTCCGTTTTTGCCTGCTCAAGAACGTTGGTGGCTTTGGCCAACGCTGGGCAAGCACCTAAAATGTTCGGTTACATCGACAAGAGAGGCCGTCCGTTGGTTGCGATTATCTTCCAAATGATCTTTGCCTTGATGTGCTTTTCTTCTGCTTCTGGAAAGCAGGGTGTTGTTTTCGACTGGTTGTTGGCCCTTTCGGGTTTATCCTCTTTGTTCTCATGGGGCTCGATTTGTATGTGCCACATTCGTTTCAGAAGAGCCCTCTACTTGCAAGGTAGAGACACCAGCGAGCTTGCATTCACTTCTCAAGCAGGCATTATTGGCTCGTGGTATGGAGTTATCTTGAATGCGTTGGTCGTCATTGCTCAATTCTGGATCGCCTTGTTCCCTATTGGTGGTTCTCCAAACGCCTACGACTTCTTCGAGACGTACTTGTCAGTGTTCGTTATTTTGGCTTTCTGGATTGGTCACAAAATCTGGAAGAGAAACTGGAAGCTTTTCATCAGAGCCAAAGATCTCGACATTGATACCGGTAGAAGAGAATTGGACTTGGATCTTTTGAAGCAGGAGCTCGCCGAGGAGAAGGAAGTGTTGGCTCATAAGCCATTTTACTACAGAGCCTACAAGTTCTTCTGCTAGATTGAGGTATGGGCGGTTGAGTTATAAAGTGTGCAGCGATCTGAACTTGCTAGTTGTCGGACATACACTTAATGTGAAAATAACAAAAATCTCATCGTATACGTGATCGTTTAAGTTTCCTTTAATAGCAAATTCTGAAGCATTTCGACTCAACTCAGTAACATTCAATCGAATTATGAGAGGCTAGCCGCATGACACTTAAAGCCTGCAAACAATTATTTTGATTTTGTCATTTCGAGTCGCGTTCTAAGGCCGACATATATAAAAGATAATTTTCAAGAGAAGTCTGCTTTGCGATAGTACCTTTTGAGGGGAAAGTGGAATCGAGATTTTCAAGTTCACTTGCAGTGGGGTGAATGATTCTAAATATTGTTTGATGTTACCTTGACATGCTCAAACAATCATGGAGTACATCTCAGTGCTTTAGTGTGCTTGATAAAGAAACAGAGCGCTTCATCCAACTTAAGTTCTATCCAGTTAACTATGCAACATCGTTCTCCAATAATCTACAAATCTGAGAAATTTGGCCAGAAATTTCCCAGTAGCCTTAGGCACAAGTGGTTCTGCATTCATTCGACGTCGAACAGCATTGGTTATTTTCGTACTATGCCGCCGTAATGAGGGAACACTTTGCTTCAAGTCTCATCACAATGTATCGCTTTTCGCTGACAATTGGATTAAAATCGGATGACAGTTGGATGACGATTGGAGTCTGAAACAAAGTAAAAAATTTTGAGTTAAAGAGGAATGGATTCAGAATTATAGATACCTTGATAATTGTTTACGTACGTGCCTTCCTAGTCAAATTCTGACTGCTGAGGACTGCTATTGGTGCTTCATATGATAGCCTTTTCACTTGTTTTTAATTTTCGGATATGACTGAGAATTGAAAAGGTTTGAAAAGGCGTTTTGAAGCAGAATCTCAACAAAAGCCCAATTTAATATTAAATAAAGAAAGGACTTCTCTTTACTTCTTATTCTCTTTGAATGAAATTAATGAAGTCGCGCGTGTTTGCAGTCAAACGCGACATTCCTTGTAACATTGAAGCGGATCAAGTGATAGGATCTGTATTAATAACTACAAATTGTTGTTTGTTTGTTACCTGAAAGCAAATGGGCCTGATCAGGAAAAATGCCCTAGCTCTAATCTTCTCTAAGTCCGAGTCGTTTGAGGCGCCGTTGAACTTGAATAGGACAATGAAAAAATTTCATTTTCTGTCGCATTCTTTGTCTCACTCCGAACATCCAGACCTGTCTCATTCAGCAGGCCATTCTTAGGTTCTGCTTCTTTTGTTTCTCTTTTTGCACGCTTCAATAAACGTAACATTTTACAAGAGCTCAGGCCTTTGTATCATGTGGCTTTTCTAATCTCTTTTATAAATTTCTAGCCAAAAAACGGAGACTGCTTTGGAGCCCCCGCCTCCATCTTGTGGGTTAGCACGTCTCCCAACTGAATTACTACATGACATTTTTTTGTTGGCTGGCCCCGGCAATCAACTCAACTTGACATGCCGTTTTTTTAACCAGGTGTACAAGTTCGAAGATACCGGCTTCGACAAAAACGGCCACTGGCGCAACTGGCCAATGGTCAGGTCCATGATCAAGAGGTACTTTCTCCGCGATCTCCACTCCGAAATCAAAAAGTATAAGTTCCCTCTTTCTTACGCAACTGTGTTCCAGGAGCAATGCCACGAGCTCTATGAGGAGTTTGGCTCGTCTGTGAGTAAAGTATACCAGCTAGACGCCGAGTGCCCGGATGTGCGGACCATGATTGCCAGGTTCAATTACTGGACCCGTTGCATCGATCCTCGGAGCGTCCGGTTCCGGTTTGCAACCGAAACATTCATTCACTTTTGCTGTTTCCGAGCCCCAGCGCCGGTGCTTACTTTGGCTTGTTACTATCGAGAATTGTACTACTGGCTCGAGAACTTCCGAGGCCTTCACTCGCAAATCGAGCAACACAAGTTTTTGATCCTCACCCACGACTCTGCTAGCCGGTTGCAAAACACATATCCGCCCGAATTGCAGGCCGTAGATCGCGTGTTCAAAGACCTTGGCCACTTGGTTCGCCGCTGGGTGCCAGACGATCTCGTGAATCTCCCCAAATTGTATAAGGCGCCTTGGAGAGCAGAGTTTTACACCGACTCGGACGAAAAGTTTGTGGATTTCTTGCTGGAGGGGCCCCAGTTTTTCCGCCATTTCTTCACCATGAGAGGCCTTTGCACATGGTGCTCCTTGCAGAACTTGGACAATGCCATTCTTGCATTATTTAGCTCCAGTGCCTCTTATGGTGTGCCTGAGGGTGAAACCTTGAAGGGCTTGGTGACGGAACTCTTGACTTGGGGGCCCTATGAACGACCATACGGCTCGCTTATAGTTGGGCCATCAACGTTTCCGTCAGTATTGGGAATTTATCTGAGTGTGAAAATGAGCACATACAAACGCAAGGAGATCAATTTCAACGACAACGACTGGTGTGCGGCCCTCAAGGAATTGTACGAGTACTTGGGCCACTCCTTGCTTGAGTGTGACGAATGCTACTGGCCTGAGTGCACCGAGGTGGATCGAGTCGAGCTTTCTGCTGAAGCTTTTGTTGAAGAACAGATTCAAGCAATTCACGAAGGTATTGCCTTGCTGCCAGTTGATCGGTGGATTCAGGGATTGCCTGCGAATGAGAGACGATAATGAGATATTTGGTGAGTTCTGAGCATTGCAAGGGTATTTGATGAAGAGGATGATGAAGTATGGAAACATACCCTGATGTTCATATGTCTGTTTATTTTGGAATTGGGCTTAACAGAGATTGAGGGGGACTTTCGAATACGCAATACCAAGGGAATACGAAAAGTTTCCACGAAGCTATAGACAGAAAGTTGAGGAACTTCTTCAGGTCATTCTCAATATGGGTGGAGGCTTCGAAGATGACACTATTTTTGCAAACATTGGAGCTTTCTTCATCAGCTAGGCTACGAAGTGCAAGTCATGTGTATGGGAGATGACGAAGGCAACGCCCTTATTATCTATTACCCTATTAATTACCAAGAATTTATTATCTTTGATGATGCTAAGTTAGATTCTATTTGTTATTGCAGGTACAAACTCCACTGAAGTTATCCTCAATTACATTACCAACATATCTTTGTTGTGGGCATATTACTTAACATTGTGCATGAAAAACTTTGAACTTAACTTAAGGGCCTTGAACGCGTTTCGAATGTTCCCGAATAGAGTACTCTTTTACCAAGAATTTCAAGAGCCAACGGATTCTTGTGCCCTGGTAAACAGACGTATTCAATAACACTCCGGGATATACGACTTTTTCTCGAAAAGCTGAAGTCGAGTTATATTTGGCCTTTTGGTGATAGGACTTGCGTACCTGGTTCAAAAAGGACCCATACCCTTTGAGATACGATAGTCGAATCTTTGCCAGACTATATGCATCGCCACCAAAAGTGTACAAGAAGCTACAATCTCGACACTACTTTCAGTCACTCTCTTGGGCTCGATTAATCTATATATTTGTGAACTTCTCTCCTTTGTCATCTACTGATGAAAAGAGACGAGCTTTTGACAAGACTGCCCTGACACATCCTCCTTGTCCCAGGCCGGGTACCATGTATGACACCAAATAAAAATGGTGCTGGAAAAGATCAAACATGCCAATTCTTGACATCCAGTCATGAAGCTTTTTGATCTCCGAATATGACAATGACGTGACATCTACACTAGGTGATCGCATCCAGTTCCCGGGTTCATAAAATTTAGGGCATTAAAATATACAAGATAGCCACGCAGGGCGAATTACCACGTGGTGGGTCCGAAGAACTCGCCCTCGGCAAGCTGCTTGGACCACGTCTCACCATTGTAGTCCACGGTGTTGATGACGTTGTTTCCCCACCAGTCGGGGAAGTTGGTGTTGGTCAAGTTCAAACACAAGAAAATGATCAACGAGGAGTACGCAAGCCCAATGTCCAAGCCGGCAGAAAGAGAATAGTTGTACTTGAAGTACCATTGGGTGAATCTCTTCTTGATGAAGACACTGGCGGCCATTCCGACCATACAGTACGTGGCATAGTTGTAAGGTGTGGCAGGGGGAATGTAGCCCGTACCGGAGAAAAACACCGGCCAGTTCAACCATCTGATTTTAGAGTTGGGCCACTTCTTCAAGATGAGCCAGTTGACAATTGGCAACAAGCCAAGAAGGAAGAAGAAAAGGGCTCCGTTGTAGACAGCGCCTTGGCCGAAAGTCCTCTGGGGCCCGATGGCACCCCAAATAAGCGAGGCGTTGAAAAACACCTTACCGTTGGGACACGTGTAGTTGTTTTTCTGGCCCTTCTCACACAAGTTGTCGATGGAGCCGTAGGCCCATCTCATGACTCCGATCTGCACCAACGAGCCCCAGATCGTGGCCATCAACTGTGCCCAGAACAACGTCCTGGGGTCGACTTTTAAGTAGTGGCCCAACTTCATGTCCTGGGCGAAAGTGACGGCCTGGTTGTTCGTGATGTAGCCGAAAGTCTTGAAAAACATCATGGCCAACGGCTTACCCGGCACCATGTATCCGATGATGAACTCCGTGACCACGTTCAACCCTACTGCGATGTTGGTCTTGGCATAGATGATACCCACGGGCAACAAGAACACCACCGCAATGAGAAGGGCGACAATCAAACTCCACACGGGCATCTCGGTGTTCCAGTATCTGATGGTGAGAACAGAAAGCCCAAACGAGATGACAAACACAATCGCGTACCACCATTCCGGGATGTTTTTGTAGTTTGCTCTCATCAAACGCAAGTGCACGTCGGGCTTCTCCTTCTGCTTGAATTGCTGTACGATTTCGGTGCCGTGGAAACACACCGTGTGCACAAGAGTGGCGATGATCGACGCAAACGACAAACCGTAGGATATGGCGAACGTCGACGAGATGAACAAAGGAGAGTACTCCTTGTACGCGGCCTCGTCGAAAGTCAACGTCTTCTTGTTCACGATTCTCGACACGTTGTATGTGTTCTGGTATCTGTCATAGGAACCGGACGACGACAAAGGCAAGTACTTCGAGTACCAAGTGTTGGTGTAGTAGACGGCGGGCACGACGATCCAGAAAATCAACACGATCGACGAGAAAATCGTCAATATCGTGCCTGCGGGTGGAATCAAAGGCGAGCCAATGTAGCCTGCGATCTGGTTCCAGTCAAACGTGATGGGCATCAAGCCCAAGCCGGAGGATGCGCCAAAGACCTGGTTGAGAGGCACGTTGTTGGGGGCAATCCACGTGGGCCATGCAAAGTACGACAACGCCGTGAAGATGTAGTTGGGGAAGAAGTTCCAGAAGAAGTATGCGGTGAACACGATCGAGAAAAACGCAAAACGCGAGATTCTCCAGCCGTTGGCCGGGTGGTTCTCGTTCAAGTGCATGTTGGTCAAGAAAGTCGACGTGACCAAGTTGGCAGGCCAGATGGCTCCGGGCGAGTCGACCAAGACCTTTCTCGCCATACCGGCGAGCGAAAAGCCAATGACTTGCGTGGAAATAATCGCACAGATAGCAAAGCCAACGCCAAAGTCAGAGTCGTAGAACCTGTTTTGCGCAGTAAGGATATCTGTGGCGTACGCAGCTCCACCTCCAAACGACACAGAGCCCATAATGGTGATGATCGCGTGCTCCTTCAAGTTGAAAGGTCCTGGGTTCAAAGGACACCCGAAGATCTTCCAGTTGGGCACGGTTTTCTCCCAGAGTCTTCCAACAGGGAAGGCCAAGATCGAGGTGACGTACGTGGTGATGGAAAACGAAGGGCTGTGGAATGCAAACAACGTGTTCATACCACATCCCAAAGTAGTCATGATAAACCCAATGATCCATACACGGATCGTGTTTTGGGGAAGACTTGGGTCGTCTGTCGAAGGCACCGACGCTCTCACCTCGGGGTAAGGCGAGTCGTCCTCAATATGAATCCCCGCATAGTCGTCATGCACAAGCTTCTCCTCGATGGCCGAGGTCACCGGGTCAAACTCGGCGGATTTCACGACCGTGAGGCCCTGCTCCTTGATGCCGTCGCCATCGCTCGACACGTTTTGTTCGTCGTGGTATGTTCTCTCGTGAGAGATGATGTTCTTGAGTTTCTCCATACCGGACAGAGGTGGTCAAGACGAGTTTCTGGGCTGTGAAAAGAACCGAGAAACTAGAAGGATGATCTATTTGAAAAGAATAAAAACGATAAAGAAAAAGCCAAAAGAGAAAAGCTCGGGAAGTAGAGAATGTGTCCGGTTATTATACCCCAGAGTAGGGCCCGAAGGGCCGAGGCACGAAGCCGTTCCGCAGAGTGACTGATTCTTATCAGCTCATCTGTGAGCCACCACCGCACGGCCGCATTTGTGCGGCGTCTTGCATGCACCTGCTGATTACGCGCGCTTGTGTGCAGTCCCAGGCATTGGACCGCCCGAGCATCGCGAGCGACTGGACAGGAAAAGTGTGACATTTCTAAAATGCGGATGACATTTTCGGGCATGCGCTAAGATTGCCGTGACTATATGTAGTTTTTGTGATTGTTTAAAAATTGTTCGGAATTACGGGGCATGATTACACTCCGCCGGTCCAAAGACGTGCCTACTCAGCGATCGGCACCTTATCCGCATGGGCATGCGGAATTAGCGCTATCAGAGGCTTTGATCTTGGAGGAGCCACTCGGTCAGAGTCGTGTTTGGCGCCAAGAAAATCAGATTCCGTCAAACGGGCCTTCAGGTGGTGTGAAGTCGTAGATCTCTCTGGTTCTTGGCACGTCAACCCATAATGGAAAAAAAATAGCCGTTCTTGGAAGATCACTTAAACAAAGATCGTTTCAAAGACCAGAGGAATTAACTAAAAACTATAATAGGTGTTTCAGGTTTCGTCTCTGCGCGTAAAACAATGATTCTACAATTCGAGATTAGTCACCGGACTTACGGCAAGTGCCCCTGCACACATGAACTGATCAAATGCATCAGCACCCAGTCAGGGAGCCTCTTGTAACAAAGGCTCGATCTGTTGATCAAGCCTGAGCTTGGCAAAGGCTCAAGAAATAGCTCACTTTGTTATTGCCTAGCTTTTTGCATCTTTCGGTCCACACCACATTCCATTTTCTCGGAGTTAATTTTGGCATTATCAGTGGAAATATGCCGGATGTAAAAACTTTATTTGGCACGGACATGACAACGAGCCATGCTCATGCACGGCTCTGCTCGGTGGCCCGGGTGCAGGCCGAAACGGCATTTCGCGAGGTTCTCCGCGTGTTCGGTGTACAGGTGTGGGGCTATTGTGCGGCCCGCTCCCCGAAATGTTCACCGTATAGAGTCATCTTTCCATTTGGGAAATTCACAAACGATCAAATTGTTTGATCTACTGGTGCTTCTACAAATGTCCCATATGAGCGGATACCCAATTTTGATCAAGGACGGAAATCACAGTGTTGATGACTACTTTCACTGTATTTTGAAATGAAACGTATTTAGTGCTCTTTCTATTCATCTTTCTCCAGTCGTGTAGTTTTTTACTGTTTGAGTGCGTATTCTTAGCTAGGATTGTTTCGACACCGGAACCGGCCCGGTTGAAACAAATCTGAAAGCGGAGTTTGGCATGGTGGGGTTTGTGTAACTACCGTTAAGGAGTAAACTGTGCTCATAATCTAGTCACAGCTTTGAGTGCACTAAAAATGAGAAAAAGTAAAAAAAGGTGAAACCCGGATTCAACTTCAGCAATAGATATTTTTAGTCTCGCTCGCTTCAAGATTAAGACTAGTCTTATCTTAGCCAGAAATCAAAATCAAGTTGAAGAGAAGAGATAACACAGCTTGCTGTGCTCAAAGCTTATAAGTGACGTATGCAGAGAGCTGTTTCATCGGATCAGCCGCAAATTTATACACCGATCTCGCAGCAACACGTCTTGTCCGCAGGTCCCCTTCTCGTCTACATCTAACATCAGTAATCGACAAATCGTCAACTATGAAATGCAATTATTGTATAAACCCCTAAAATAAACCCCTTAGCCCGAACACATGGTACACGACTCGGGGTTATCGATCGCACAAGCAATGACTTGCGAGCTGTAAATATCGCTTTCGAGATCGGCGTCCTCTGCATCATTCTCGGCGTTCTTCTCAGCAGGCTTTTCAGTCTCCTTGTTCTCCGCTGGCTTATCGCTAGCTTCAGAAATCTTGAGCTCTTGGATCGAGTTCTCCAATGAGGTTGGCTCGGTGGAAAGACTACGTGGCAGTTCGCCAGGAACAGGCGTGGAAGTCCCGCTTCTGCCGCTTGCCTTAACAACGTACTTTCTCTGATTCAACTTCTCCAAGGAGGCAACCGTCTTACCCGCCGCACTCACAGAGTTTTGATCAACAGTGAACTGGATCGCAGCGGCAGCGGCTTGTGTTCTCAAGTAGTACATACCAGTCTTCAATCCCTTCTTCCATCCGTAGAAATGCATGGAAGTCAACTTACCCATCGTGGGGTCTTTGATGTGAATGTTCAAAGATTGTGACTGGTCAATGAATGCGGCTCTGTCGGCAGCCATGTCAATGATGTGCTTCTGCGAAATCTCCCAAACAGTCTTGTACAAGGCCTTGATCTCATCTGGGATATTAGGTAACGTCTGAATAGATCCATTGTTGGCAATGATGTTGTTTTTCATGGCGTCATTCCAGATACCCAAATCAACCAAATCCTTCAACATGTGCGAGTTGACAATTTGGAATTCACCAGCGAGAACTCTTCTGGAGTAAATGTTAGAGGTGTATGGCTCGAAACATTCGTTGTTGCCCAAAATTTGAGACGTCGAAGCAGTAGGCATAGGTGCCACAAGCAAAGAGTTTCTGAGACCGTGCTTTGCCAAATTCTGCTTCAAAGTGTCCCAGTCCCACAATTCGGTTGGCTTTCTATCCCATAAATCGTATTGTAACAAACCCTTGGAAGCTGGAGAGCCTTGGTAAGATTCGTAAGGACCTTCCTCGGCAGCAAGTTCGATCGAAGACTCGACGGCAGCATGATAGATGGTCTCGAAAATTTGGATATTCAACTCTCTAGCTTCTTGCGAGTCGAAAGGTAACCTCAATGCCATGAAAGAATCGGCAAGACCCTGGACACCAAGAGCAATTGGTCTGTTTCTCATATTGGATCTTCTTGCTTCTTCGACAGGATAGTAGTTACGGTCGATGATTCTGTTCAAGTTACGAGTTACAACCTTGGTAACCTCGTGCAACTTCTCGAAATCATACCACACGCTTGTGGCATTTCTTTCGACAAAAGAGGGCAAAGCAATAGATGCCAAGTTGCAAACGGCAACCTCACCTGGGTCGGAGTATTCGACAATCTCGCAACACAAATTCGATGACTTGATAACACCCAAGTTCTTTTGGTTTGTCTTCTTGTTGCATGCATCCTTGTACAACATGAATGGCGTTCCGGTTTCGGTCTGTGCCTCCAAGATAGCATACCAGAGTTTTTGCGCCTTCACGGTTTGTCTACCACGACCCTCTCTCTCGTACTTCTCGTAAAGTGCCTCGAACTCGTCACCGTAGCACTCAGGCAAGCCCGGAGCCTCATTTGGCGAGAACAACGTCCAGTCACCATTCTGCTCAACTCTCTTCATGAACAAATCAGGAATCCAAAGCGCAGGGAACAAGTCTCTGGCTCTGATCTCCTCCTTTCCGTGATTCTTTCTGATGTCGATGAAATCGAAGATATCAGCGTGCCATGGCTCCAAGTAAAGAGCAAAAGCACCTGGTCTCTTGTTACCACCTTGGTCAACGTAACGGGCAGTGTTATTGAAAACACGCACCATGGGGATGATACCATTGGAAGTACCGTTGGTTCCTGCGATGTAAGCACCAGTAGATCTGATGTTATGAATGTGCAAACCAATACCACCCGCGGACTTCGAAATCAATGCACATGTCTTCAAAGTGTCGTAGATGCCGTCAATGGAGTCGTCTTTCATAGCCACAAGGAAACAAGAAGACATCTGCGGGCTTGGGGTACCAGCGTTGAAAAGGGTTGGGGAGCCGTGAGTGAAGTATCTCTGAGACATCAAGTTGTATGTCTCAATGACACGTGGAATATCCTTACCGTGAATACCGACAGCCACACGCATGAGCAAGTGTTGAGGTCTCTCAGCGACGCTTCCGTTCACCTTGAGCAAGTATGATCTCTCCAAGGTCTTGAAACCGAAGTAGTTGTAGTTGAAGTCACGGTCGTAAACGATAGCGGAGTTAAGCTCATCTGCATTCTCGCAAATGATGTCATAAGTCTCCTTGGAGATCATGGGCGAGTGCTGGTCTGTCTTTGGGTTGATGTACTCGTACAAGATTTTCAGCACCAGGGAGAACTGTTTTGTCGTTTGCTTGTGCAAGTTTGACACGGCGATTCTCGCGGCCAAAATGGCGTAATCTGGATGGATCGTCGTCATGTAGGCAGCGGTCTCGGCAGCCAAGTTGTCCAACTCTATCGTGTTCACACCTTGATAAACACCGGAGATCACCCTTTGCGTGACTGCAACGGCGTCCACGTGCTCAGTGTCGAGCCCGTAACATAATCTTTGGATTCTGGCAGTGATCTTATCGAAGCGCACGTGCTCCTTACGGCCGTCTCTTTTGAATACAAACATGGAGATATATTTGAAGCGAAGATGGTCAAAGAAAAAAAGATCAAAAAATTAAGGCAGAGTCCTGTCAATCGGCGGGTGTCGCAGTTATATAGGAACGACGCGTTGCTTACAAATATCAACAAGGCAGGGAGAATGCACGAAAAGGCTGTAAAAAAAAGGATGAGCGCGTGGCCGACGCGCGCTGCGTGTCGCGGTGTCGCGCACAATGCACACGTCTAGACGCGCCGTGTTGTGCAACGGGCCGCAAGTCGTGTGACGCTGGATCGGAGGTGGGGGTCGTAGTTTTGGGTGTTGAACAGTTTTCTTTTTGGGTCCACTCAATTAAGAAATGTGTGGCTAAAATGCAACTCATAAACGAATTTGCGGTCCTTCACAATCACTTTAATGAAGTTGCTGTTTCAGACCAGTCGCACAAGATCGCGTCTTGCGTCACGTAGGAGTTTGCGTCGTAGGGATGACGCGCGTCTTCAAGCACAAGACGGAGACCGAATGTCGGGGATCAATTCAGGAAGAAATGTCGCGAGCCACACAGACGTGTTTGACGGAGAGGCCAGTTAGGGCTAAATGGCTAATGCCGAATCGGGAATCTGAAGTGACGGCATGTAAACAAAGACATATTTGGCCGCTTGCCGTTGGCGACATTATCTGATTCTTGTTCCTCAGAATCTTCCATAGATATTTGAAAAGGTTCCTCAATTTTGGACATCTGAATTCATCGAATTTTGAAAGCTTTATAGTAAGAAAGAGAGATTTGTAATCGGCTTGAATTGCTCCTTTCATACCACCCGTCTGTTATAGAGCGTAATGCTTTTATCTTGATTGCTTCGAGATCATGGTGTTTGTTTATCGTTCGCCAATCCTGCACCAATATTCCCTGAAATGATAATTAAGTCCGAAAAATGCCGAACGCCGCCGCAAATAGCTTATGTTGAAGGTGTTGTGTGGACGACTGCTTACTAAAACTCATTTGTATGTATGTTTTCTATAGGAAAGCTCGGCAGTTGCATGTTTATTTACTGTGATGATGCCTGGCAATTGTGATTTGGATCCTGAGCAACTAACCTCACTATTAGAGCCATGCACATGTTATGTTTGCTGACTCGGAATTGTATGATTTATTTATTTATAATAACGCAAGTTACTGTTACCTTTCTTTTGGCCGATCTTGGATTGTTCAGTGATCACGAGTCAGAACGGACTTCTTGCGGTCGCCAAACGGTGCAATACGCCAAATGCTATGTGAATTTTAGAACTATGTACCAAAAATCATTTCTAGTCGAAATAGACGCTTGCGAAGCAAAGCATCGAGTGAAAAGGAGGTTTGAGTTTAATTTCCTTTGGTGTATGTTGTGTTTTGATCTCACTTCGCTTCGATTCGTCTTGCCCTCTCCTCTTAATCTTCAAAATGAATTTGCTAAGTCGATTTCAACCGAATTTCACTGAACGGTGTATCATTGAGAATTGAAAACGACTGAACACTGCTACGATCGGATTACTTGAACTTCAATATACACCTTCATCCAGCACTGTTGTGAAAATATATTGGATTATTCATCATCAAGAACCTGTGATCTGATCAAAAAAGGTGCATTCAATTAAAATCACCTGTCAATACATCAATATGTACAACAGACGTCCTGACTAATTGCTTTTCCTTGTGACTTCACAGAGGAGTTAATTGAATGAAATGTGAAATGTATTTTTGGTAAATATAGCTATTTGCCACTGATCACACTAGCAAAAGCGCAGATCTCAACTGGTCTATATTCGCAAATCTATTTAGCGTCTTCTTTGGTCAAGTCGCTGGGAAGTTAGTATCAAAAAAACATTGTCGAACAGAAAGGACAATGGTTCCTAGTTTTCGGACCTGAAATGAAGTGAAACATACTTGATGATCTTCTCGAGATCAAAATCATCGTCTTGCTTTGCTGCCGGGGCAGCTGAAGCAGCCGGCTTTTCGCCCGAAGAAGAACGAGGCCAGGCAACGATTCCGGCCACAGAACCCAAAGTCAAAAGGGAAAGCTGAGGTGTTAGTATGAAATTTGTGGGCAGAATTCTGGATTCCCGCCAAGCGCGGTTTTCAGGGCATTTCAGAGCTCACTTACAATGTGAGGCTGCACTTGTCTGCCAAAGATAGTATAAGCGGCACCCATTTTGTATACTAAAGATAAATTTTGAACGAGCTTTCGAACCGTGATTGGTATTCGTCCGTCTATCGGAGAGGCACGGGTGTGGGGAAGAACAACCTGAACAAGCACCTCGCAAATCCGGGGTAGACCCGTGCGAGGAAATTGAGAGAATATTGTAATACTTCTTCGAATCTCAGGCATCGTCTTTTTATAAACATGACTTGTTTTATTCTCTTGATTTTTCTCTAGCAAAGAGACTCAGTACAAACTTGAACTTTTTTTCGCTTTTGATATTCCAAAAGTTTTTGAATATAGGAAACAAAATTACATTAAAAAAGGGCGCATTTACTCTGAAGTGCACAAATTGCTCAGATTAAGATTAAAGAACTAATAACAAGAATTCTTTCCCTTTAGTTTTTTTTTTTCAAGTCAAAAGAAGATGTCAAGAAAAATAAGGATGTCGTGATATCAGAAAAATGCCGTAGTTTCTTCCCGCTTATATTTCTCGAGAACCCATGAGACTTCAAAACACATTAGGAACCGTAATGATCGTACAGAGCCGTAAAACGGGCACTGAAACTGACTTTGTTTGGCTTAAATCAAAGAAAAAATTATGTTATTTCAACCCTTGCTATCCCGAGCTTCATGTACCATTATATGAAAGCCCACGCCAAAACCGCCATCAACTGTCAAAGCAAAAAAAACTGTCGTTTTTCTCTTTTACTACATACCACGCCAGAAAATTTCTAAGAGTTGGAAGCAGACCCTTACATAATGAAACAAAATTCGGACATTATATCCTTGGCTTTCCCACCATCACCTCAATTATCACTATGTTGATTCTTATCACTTTAACTGCAACTACATAATTCATCATCACTATTTTCACAATTCGAACGCCTCCCGCCAGTAGTTCTCATGCCCAA
>JAJLZY010000128.1:0-34691 GCA_030564885.1 Metschnikowia kofuensis (nom. inval.)
TACAAGAAGAGGATCTCGCGGAAATATGCTTCAAAGCCTCTTGGATCTTAAACTTTTTGCATGTCGGCCTCGGTTTCCCCAGATTTGGTATTGATGAGATACCCAATAAGGATGATAAATTCAAATCGTTGCAACTTGTTGAAAAGTTTGGTGGTCTGTCGTTTTCGTGGACTCTTGGCAGAGCTTTCTTGTATGCCAATGACGAGTACACACAGGCGTTCAATAATTTTTCCAAACGAGCAGATCCTCTGTTTCTAGAATTGGCTAGGCCGGGGTATGTGTTTACAGCTGCAGAGGGCTCTTTTTTTTATGGGGCCGAAGCCTCGCACGTTCCCGGCCGTCCTCAATTTAACGTTTCAGCACGTGCTTCAAAATATCCACAGTATGACTACGAAACTTACTACGAGGAATCGTACGAACTGAAGTGGAGCATACAACCTCACCGGCTTTACGGCCTGCTTATTTTTCTCGTACTATTCGTTCTCACTCTCTTTTTCTTGATCGGGAGAGGCGGTCGTTCATTATTGCGGGAATCTCTAGTGCGAAGATTCCATCTTGTTAAAAGGAAAGTGGATGCGGGCTTAGGAAGAAATCGAAGCTCTCGGTACAATCAACTCGAGGAATCAGAGCCAATTGAATTGACTGACGTGCACACACATAAACTGAGTGCAGATAGCGACGTGTTTCAGATTGAACACGAGGTTGATTAGAGAGTCTTGGTTGTTTTCAGTTCACTTGTGTCGCTATACGACTCCAGTGATCGAACTGTTCTCAGTTTCCTTCAAATATAAGATTCATATTAGAGTCCACTTAACAAAAGATGAGAAAACAGAATGATCAAAATGGGGATGATCGTGTTCACAGTTCACCACCACGGTGTTGTTTCGGCATGAGGTTTGTCTTGCCTTCGCTTTATTTAATCTTATACATCTTCTACGTTCGGGTTTCAAAAGCTCGCTCAAGACGCTTAGCACCAATTTCAGAATCTGGCGTGAATTGGATGCTTTTGTCTGACATCGTTGTCTATGGACTGTGCGCACCAAAATGATGACAGGCTCAACCTGATCCGACTGTGAGATTGTGAAGGGAGACCCCGGATTCCAACCCCCTTTTGCCTGCATACCAACCATACGGAACGCCTTTTATAGACTACAACATACACGCAAATATATCTTTCATGACGAAGAGGTCAAATCAAGAATAAATATGAGCGAGCCCACGCTAGCTTTTGCCGTACAAACACATTGCGTTCAATTTGCGGTTCCCTGCGAATTGATCAAGAAAAACATCAAGGTAATCCAGAAACAAATCGAGAAACTGAAAAAACAAACCACAGAGGAAATAGCAAGAATCAAATGTAACTCCCTCCTCACTCCCGCCGAAAAGTTGAGCTCGGTCAAGCGGCTAATCAGAATTTACGACCAGCTACAGAAGAAGCTTGCTGCGGCATATCATAAAGATCACGAGTACAGACAACGATTGTACAGCAGATCCCAGCGCTTGAGCCAGCTACGGAAATTCACGTTTCGTCTGGGACAAGGTATTGACGAGAAGAAAAGCACTGATGGTGACTTGTCTGAAGAAGTCTTGGATTTGCATAATGAAAATCTCATCAATTGGTACCGTGATGAGGCAAATATACTCATTGTGGACTACCTCTTGAAGTCCAGCACGAAAAAAGACAGTAACCTTGGCCTCGGCCTCTTGAAAAAGCTAGAGGCTCATTCACATCTTCCATATTCAAAGCTCATTGACCAAGACATATACATCAATTACAACGAAGTGCATACCTCTATCAGTGAGAGTCACGACCTAGAGGCAATTAGTATATGGCACAATGACAATCGAGCGACGCTCAAGAAAATAGGCTCAAACTTGCATTTTGAAATTCATTACTGCAAATATTTGTCTCTAATTGAGCAAGGTGAATCATATCAGGCTACTGCCTATAGTAAGAAGCATCTTGCGCCATACGCTAGACGAGATAAATATGGAAGTGACGAGGAGTTTCTAAACAACCGAAATAGACTAGCAAGGCTTGGCTCGCTGTTGGTGTGTGTGTCTAGCCTAGCTCATGATGTTCCGCTCCCGCATCATCCTCTCAAATCTCAGAGATCGTTGATCGAGTCGGTGATGGATAGACGTGGTGTAACACGAATTGATGCCTTGGCATTACACAACACATTGCTCACAGAGGATTCTTGGAATAGATTATCAGAGTGTTTTACAAAAGATTACACAAGGGTCTTCGGCATCTCACAAACTTATCCGCTATTTGTATATCTTTCCGCGGGTCTTTGCAGTTTGAAAACAAAGTCATGTTTCTGCAATCGGGAAAATACAATTCATTGTTTTGAAAAAAACAGTGATCCACTTGAGAATTTGGACTCTAGCTCCTTGCGTGATTTGGCTCTACGTGGGCCAAATCAATACTATAAAATCCTCAGAAAGACAAACCAATGCCCCGTGTGTTCCCCAGAGTTGTTCTCTTTGAGTCAGCATCTTCCTTATGCCCAGCTCATTACAAACATTTATAATGACCCATTCAAGCTACCTAACGGCAACATATATCCCTTCGACAAGTTGCTCAACCCAGAGGGCAAGTTTGAAAGAGACAACCTAGTCCGGAATGGCAAGGTGCGAGATCCTTTGACTCACGAGATTTTTTTCATCGATGATTGTGCACGTGTATTCCCAGCATGATTCACTGCAAAAGCGATTAGTCTTCATCGCTTTCATCATCTTTTCTCTTGCTCTTTTTGCCAGTCAACTTCTCGAAGTCTTCTTTAGAGAGAGCCTTGTCAAACAAGTAAATACGCGCGTCTCTTTCCGATGCGGGTTTTGTTGTATCTTTCATGCTATTGGTTCGTCTGTGATGATACCCAGGAAAATGAGACCAATCAAATGCCCCTGATCTTTCGACGCGGTAACCAACGCTTCTGGACAAGGCTTTGACACCCCAAGAAATATAAGGTTCACCCTCGAACAAAGATATTATGATTTTCTCGGCCGAACTCTCCTCTTCAGATAGATAACCCGACGATAAAGTATTGGTGCGCTTGTTTACGACTTTGAAGATTTCAATTGAACTGTTGAAATATGCGAGTACGAGCTTTTGATGGTCCCTTATATTTCTATCCATATCTTTGATGCCTCGTCCATTGTGAGGAAAATTGAACATAATATAATTTAGTCTTTTTCCGGATTCAAATAGATTAGCTTTTTGGCTCTTGCCCAGGGTCTTCAATTTTAATGACTGTGAGAGATTAGTGGCATCAACTTCGTGCAAAACAGAGACCCCTAGATCTTCAAGAAATTTGACATTTTCAATTGCTCCAGGATACTTCGCTTCCATGACAGCCACGGAGTCAAAACCTGATGCAATGACGTTCTCGGGGAGAACAAGGTCTTGACGTAGAAGCGAGCACGCAAATGAAAAGTCGCCTTCACCAACTAGCAATAATGTCTCGTTTCTTGTAAAGGGAACAAATGCTTTTTTCTGCCCTGGAATAGTTGGCTTTTTCAGCTTTGCCCCTCCACTTTTGATAGACTTTGCCTTCTCATCTCTCGATTGTTTTTTGTCTTCCGCAGCCTGTTGCATCTGCTGTTTCACCTTTTCTTGGACGACATGGGCCTGAAGAGCCCCTTTTAGACCTTTGGCCTGAAATTGCCTCCCTTTGAGTTTTCTAGCCATATTTTTGTTAATCGCTAGCGTGCGCAAGTGATGAGCTTTTCATTTTCAAGATGAGCATCGCGTTGTCTCATTCTAGTGAGCGCGGGGCGTATCATCGGCGATTTCGAAACATCACAATGACGCTTACCGAGCAAACATCACCAGGGTAAAGCTTTGCGAAGATTTTTTTGTCTTAAAAAAAAAAGTCATGGATAATCGAACGAAAACACTAGGGTTCGACGTGAACGCAAATCTCGCTTGTCGGGCTCGTCCTTCTTTCGAATGGATTGTTCATCTACATCTGTTTTTACTTTACTTCTGGATGGATTCGTATATTCTAGTTTCGTAAGGCCATCAGACATGATAAGCACGCTCTTCTCCCAACCGAAATTCCGAGTTGGGAAACAATTCTTGCAGCTCCTCCTCCAAATGATTTTGAATGCCTTCGGATTGCGGGGTGTTGGAGCCGGTGTTCTCTTCGAGATCTTCCTCATCGTCGCTTACCACACTCAGCGAAGATGACACATTCTGCCCGATGGAGTTCGAAGTAACCGTTTTTTCATCTTCTGCATCGAAATCTGAGAGCTCTTGAAGGTCCTCCTCGCTAATACCAGCCAATTCGTAAAATAACATGAACGTACCTGGCGACGATAACACTTCTGCCTCTGTCGTCGTGTACACAGCTTCATCATTTGCCTTCCACCATGACCCACGCCACCGTCTGTAACAAATGTAATGGCCGTAGTTGTGGGTTCCCATGTGTGAGATCACTGCTTTGAGCTGATAACGTAAATTCTCGTTTTCCTGAACGAACATTTTATTGTCCGACTCAACAAGACCATCCTCGTTATCGCTCAAATCTTCGAGAGAGGGGTTGCGCTCGCCAATGTCAACCTGACCTGAGGACATCGAATTATTTCCAGCTTCCAAATTATTTTCAGATGAGGTTCTGTGCTGATCACGTTTACTGAAGGGGAGTCTCGCATCCATGTTCACATTGTCGGGGTCGGCAACAAAATCATTCAAGTCCAACACAGCAGGAAATGATACGCTTTTGGAGTTTTTCATGATCATGAATGTGTTGGGGTCTATGACTGATCGATTGATATGTATGCAAAGCAAAGGTGGCGGTCTGCTCATCAATATTTGCTTTGATTTTGTGGTCTTCCTGATCATTTGCTTGGTGGTCAATTTTTCAAAAACCTCATCGGATATAAAATCTTTTTTTAATTCCAAGTCAATCTCTTCTATGCGCATTGTGAAGGTCGAAACCAATTTTTCGATATTAGAAGTGTCTGTACTTTCCAGCAAAAAAGCCCTCGTCTGTATTAAACCACATCTGTTGCAATTTACATCATCGATGAGTTCCGGCTTCTTCCACTCGTTCAACAACTGCAAAAGCTCATAATGTGTCCCGTATGATCTATCGTATGGTAAGTTTAGACTCAATCCACTGTTTACGGAATACCGAATGCCGCCCGTTTCGCCACAAGTTATACATCCGATTCTTTCAGCTGTAATTCCATCGACCGGCGTGACTAAATCCAATGGAGCAAGACGGTTGTCGCTATCTGGTACATTGGGATTGATTTGATGGGCGGGCACATAGACAGTTCCCAATCTTCCTAGTTGATCACAGCCAGAAACGTAGCCTGGAAGATCGTCTGCGTCCACAAACTTTGATGTGGCTTCCTTAGCTTCTGGCTGGGGGGAGGGAGATGAGGTCAGGTCGCTCATTTTGTACTCTTTCTCCACTATCCTCATCACCAGCTGGTAAAATTCCTGGGCATCCTCCTGGTTGTAGCCCATGAAAAAGTTTTGTTTTGGACCTTCAGGCATTTTCTTGAGTAAAACTCTAGTGCTAAACTCCTTCCCGCGAGATCCATATTTGCCATTGAGGTCGTCGAGTAAATGTTTAAGTGCTGCAGTAAATTTCATGCTGGGCTTTTCCAGACTCGTTCTAACCTTGGCTATTTCTCCATTGGCGTGTACTTCTGTCTCTTCGTATATGTGCTCATCAAAAAACTTCAAGAGAGAGTCAGAGGAGGCCAACGCTTGGAGTACAGAATTCATAAAGCATGTGTTTCCTTCATTACCCAAACCACCTATTTCTCCACCATTTTTGACTGCAAATCGTGATTCTTTAGAGGACCTATGGTGACGCGCTTGGTTCGGATTCCAATTTCGGTTGAGCATAAGTGGCTTATATTCGGTCATAATCGAGTACAATCTCTTGGGGAGCAGCGAGAGTCTGATAGGACCTAATGAGCTTGCGGAGATGAAAATGACAAGAAGGGCGGTACCAAAACCTAGTAGCTTTTGGTTATTTGTGAAAGTTTGGTAAAGCGTCAACGTGTCGGGATGCAAGATTTTATCAAGCAATCTATTAGATATGCTGGCAGCGATAATTATGAGTAAAAACAGTAGTATCACGAGGGTAAGCACTTGAGAGTACATGTAGCGAATGTGTGGCCGCTGATATACTGCCCCTATGGAATTCAAGATATTCAAAGAAAGAGTATCGGTCAAAGGCACGTTTAGCACGAAATCTTGTTTCAATTTGATAACGTGCTTTTGCAACGACGCTTTCTATGGATTCAAGCGCAACTCCGTAGTCTTAACTAAAAGCGAGTACGAACGATATATTCGCTAAGTGCTTGATATAGCAGGTGACGGGGTCAAGGCTAGATTTGTGGGTGAACGTTTCTGATATCGTGATATAACTGTATTAAGCCATACACCGAGTTAGTGGACCTACTTTTTTTCCAAATTTTTTTTTTTTTTTCAATTATGTGCCCACTACGACTGCTGCTCTCCAAAGTAGCGCGCCTCAAGTCGAGATGAAAGAGGGGAACTCTCACGAAGAGCTGTGGCAAAGAACGCATGAGTGGTCTTTGCCACTTGTCTACATCAAAACAATCTTTTTGTTTTACGTATCGAAACACTTGCTCAGTCGGTATATATGTGATGTCGATATTACAGACGCAAGTGCAAATCCTCGTTGTTTGCGTTCCTGTACGGCTGAAAGTATCCAGTGAAAACATTTGTATATATCTTGGAGATAGAATTACTTTTTCATGTCAGAATCGCCATATAGTAAAAACGATGATATGCCACCATGTCAATTCTTCAAAACATCTGAGGGCTGGGGGGACTAAATGATTGATATGGGTTGCTCGGTTGGGCTCGAGTTTTGCCCCATCCGCACTTTAAGGGCCTGCCGTTAATACTAAATCCTGCTAGCTGCGAAATTGCCAGGGCGGCCCTCTCATGACTGTCAAACTTAACGAATGCACATCCTTTTTCCGGATGAAATTTGAAGTCGACGATGTAGCCAAAATTTTGCAAGATAGGCACAACTTCAGCCTCTTGTGTAAAATGGGCAATATTTCCCAAGTAAACTGTCGTTTGCCACGAAGGAGTTTGCATAACTACCACTTCATACGGTTGTGGGGTCATCAGGGGGCCTGCTCCTTGTATAAAGTTTTGCTGCTGGACGTCCTGAACCGGGACTGGTATAGGAACCGTGTAAGACGAAGGATCCACCACAAATCCTTGGCCGTTATGAAGGTTGGGGCTTGTACCACTTGGATATCTCGGATAGTGGTATACGTAAGGCCTTTGGTTTTGCGCACGAACGCCTTTTTGTCTTTGACCCGCAGATTGTTTATGCGAAGCCCAATTACAACGAATAGCGCGGCCTAAAAGCTGTTTCCCGCTCATGGATTGCAACGCCGATTCGGCGTCTACAGCGTCACGAAATGTCGCAAAGCCATACCCTCTTGATCTGGATGTCTGCATGTCCCACATCACATGGGCTTGTTTCAAAGACTGAAAATGAGAAAAAAATCTGAACAATGCCTCATCGTCGACTTCTGGAGACAAGTCTCCAACAAATATGTTGAATAATTGCTCATCGGTATTTTGTGACGTAGTAAATGTCGACGATTGATATGCGAAATTTATTCTGAGCACCGACTCGTGGAGCGGTTGTCCATTATACGCCTGTAGCGTAGCCTCGGCCTGTGCATCATTTTGAAAGTCGATGAAGGCATAATTGAAACCAGGTCGATTTTTGTCATTCAAGAGTTTGATCGAAGTGATTGCTCCATTCGCCCCCATTAACTCTTGTAGGTTTTCTTCGGAGACGCTTTTACTCAAGCCGCCAACATACAAAACATTTTTCAGTATAACTCGGCCTCCCGCAGTTGCACTTGCTGGATTTATTTCAGCAGTAGGCAATGATTCTGTGTGAGAGTATTCCAGGCTTCCTTCCAGAAAGTTTGTTTGAGAAGTTTGCGTGGGTTCCGAAGAAGCAGCGGATTGAGGCAGAATTCCTGACATCTTGCAAATGCAGCAATATGTGTTAAGACAAAGTACGAGCTTCCAAAATAAATGAACGTCTGGGTTGGCGAATAAAGAAGGCGCGATGGGTGGGAACGAATGATGAAGTCCAAAATTTCAAGTGGACAACAGACTGATCGAGTAAGGTCAGGTTAATAATCGAGTGTTCGGTAATTTATGTGGCGCCAGCACAAGGTTCCTTATACAGAGATTTCTCGGGGTTCGATCGATTTGAATCGAGTGCAATTTAAATAGAATGTAAAAATTGATCAATAGTGATCTGACTCCGAAAGAGAAACAAAAATGCCCAATGGGAACTGTTGAGGGGTATACGGGACAACGTATGAAGGAACCTATTCCGGGGAGCGCGCGAGATCTGAGCGCCAGCTAATGCTCAGACAATTTTTTGAACAATACAGAAGAAATATCGGCCAAACGCTGGCGTTCACGAGCGCAGATTGGGTTAATGGCCACAAGCGTGGAAATTCTATCTCTTCGAATTTTGTCTAGTCACCGAATTTTTTTTTCATTTTCCTTTTTGTGAGCCGGTCGAACCCTCGGTAATTGAAAAAATGGCTCTTTTGTCGAAAATTAATATTCATTACATGCCTAACTTTTTCTATTTAAAAAGAATACAATTTTGGCTTTTTCTTCGGTGTCATAATCTTGTCTCTTAAAAATTGCAACATTATGCTTCTTGTTTCTAAGCATTGATCATTTTACGACCGAAATGACAAAATACCGTTTGAGCTCATCGATTTATTGTTTTCGATATCGGGAAATGGGAGGCGCCTTGAGTTATGAAAAAGGGTGTGATGGCATTCGCCAATTTGCGCGTGAATTCAAACCGTTTCACCTAACTTTGGGTTGATGTCAGGCATACGATCAAGATCATAATCCGAAGTTATAAATGAGAAAAGAAGCGTGAAGGAGAGGCACTCTCACTTCTTTTTCTCTCTGGCCGTAACTGCAATTCACAGCTTTTCAGCATGAATAACTTTTGATGGCGTAATTACAATTGCATATTCTCTCATTAAGAGGAAGACTGCCTGTGCGCAGTTTATTTTTGAAGGTGCGCTTAACGCGAAGATCATCACAGAAAGTCGAAGGCTACGAAACTATTAGCTCTCAAACAAAAGGTGACTTCCGTTGACTGTGTTCTCTCTAACTAGAATCGCTTATCGATATAATCCTCAAACCCATGATAAATTCCCATAATCAACCATGCCTGTTGAAATAATCACGGAGAATACACAAATTGTGAAAGCTATAAAAAACGCCCTCCAGGAAGAAAACATCCTAGATAAAACCCAAAAAATAGCCAGAAAAGGAAACAAAATATGCCTTTGTTCTCGTGGTTCACTCGAAATTACTCGTGAGACATTGAAAGGGTTTACCAAAGAGATAACATTACGAGACGTTGACGACGAGGAAACCGAAACAGACGACACATCGTTTCAAGGGCTAGCCAAGCAATTTCTACGCGAAAGAGTGATGAGCGAATCCACACTAGAAGTGCCAAGCCTTGCGGGCAAACTACCCAAAAAATGGTCGCTTTATCCACCCATGGTTTTGTTCAACACTGGTCCCTTCGATCTGCCTCCTTGGTCGCATGCATTTCAGACCCTGATTCGAAAAGATCAATTCTTCGAATTTGTCAGTGCTGCGTTCCCTGGGAAGATCACTCATTTCGCAATCAATAAGCCCATTATCGAGGAAGATGCAATGCGCAGACCTTTCAATTTGGTTCCATTGTGGGGTGACTTTGGGCCCGAGCCCACTCCACAGTTATTCTCAAACCCAGGGCCCCTGGACCTTGAGAAAGCCTTCTGGTGCACGGCGTACCAGAATGGAATTCATCAAACATGGGCGCCAAGATACACGATGTTTTCGCGAGGTAATATCAAGGAGAAGAAAAGAATTTTGGACAGCATAACCCATCTCGAAGGGAAATCTGTGCTTGACTTGTACGCTGGAATCGGATATTTCACGCTCTCATACTTGGCGAATGGCGCTACAGTGTTTTGCTGGGAAATAAACCCTTGGTCGATTGAAGGCTTGATGCGGGGCCTCAAGAAAAACGGTCACATGTACAAGGTTTTTGAGCACGACGAAGCAGTGTCACAGTCGGACATCGCCATGCTCATCAGCAAGGGGTATAAAGCATTTGTGTTCAAAGAATCTAACGAGCATTGTTTGCAGAGATTGGCCAAAATGAAACTCACACAGATCTCCCACATCAATCTTGGATTACTTCCTAGTCTGAAGCCATCGTGGCCTATAGCGCGCACGATTAGCAAAGCTCGCGGACTGCAGACCATTGTTCACGTACACGAGAATGTGCATAAAAATGATTTCTCAAAGCTAATAGAGGAATTGGAGGTCTTCTTCGAAGGCTCCGTCACACAGTTAGAAAAAGTGAAAACTTTCGCACCCGATGTGTGGCATGTGGTTTTAGATGTAGCAATCTAAAGCATGGAACCGAGCTGGAGTTGGCCCAAGCCAGAACACAATAGGCTGACAAGACATGCTAATCAGCAGCGCGGCGCGACACTAATGCAATGCATGCAAAGCATACGTTGGCCGTTTGAAGTCCTGGTGCTGGAAAGACTGCATCGCTTGCCGCGATATTTTGCTTTTGCTGCGCCGAGTTTGGTAGGTACGACCTGGCCCAGAAAAAAATTGACACCGCGAAGGTTCCCCAGCAGATCCACGGACCACCTAAAGACGTGATTCTTGTCACGTTTTTCGAACTGCATTCGTCCATTTCAGTAAAGTTCCTTTCCCTTATTTTCTCATCTCCTTTTTCTGTCTATCGGGAGGTGATCAACAAGTTGTTGCAAAGAATTTTTGACCGCTCGACTTGGGCACGGTTAACGGGTAGGGCGATGTTGCGCAGAACTATCACTAGCCGCTCACCCTCACTTCAGCACAGCCTCGCACGCGCTATGAGTACCCATTGTCTCGGGCCGAAACGCTCGCCACGCCTTGGCTTCTGAATTGGCCATTCGTGATAGGTGGCCAAAAACAGGTCTTTGATCGGGACACCTACCATTCCAAAAGCAGAGCTGTAAACATGTTTTGACCCGAAATTTCGGCAATACAGATTATGATGTTCGATGATGGAATCGAAGAATAGAAAGTATGTAAATAGCCCAATCGCCGGCTTTATCGCGTAGAGTATCAGGAGGCGTGGTTCGTGAAATTTTCGCAGATCCCTCGACCTAAGCGACAGCGTTTTTTCGGCGCTTTACGGATTCGGTCGCAGTGAGCATGGCCCCAGTTTTCAAACGCTCTCAGCATGCATCGTCTCAAGGCGATCAAATGGTTCAACAATGCTATAAAAATATAAAGATATTTAAAGTACAAGACTTGAAGACCCGCGGAACAATTTATGAAAGGAAAAACAAAAACAAAAGCCTTAACAACTCTTTGATGATTGCGTCTTGCCCTTTCTTTCGCACACTGCCACCTGAGAATTTATTCCGGCTCGCACTGTGGCCGTACGCCAGAAGCAGAGATCTCACGCAGACACACATAAGCGCCCCAAGCGCTGTCTCTGTGGTATCGCTTCGTTGGAGCTGGCAGCATGCCCTCTCCCGCGCCAGGCGCTTTCAAAATTTCATCGTGAGATCATAACAGAATCATTTGAGGGATAAAACATAAGCTTTGGGTGAGTTCAACGTTTACAGATTTCGGAAGTATTTGCATCTTGGAATTTCGAGAGACCCGGGCCTGCACTTCTCGACTCTCGCTTCAAAATTCCCCCAAAGAACCAACTCGAGCATCCTGCACATCCACCCACCGATGCCTGAACACCGGTCAGACGTTTCAAAGCAGACCTCCCCCAACAAGCAGACTTTCTTGTACAACCAACTATTCTACCTCCACATTGGAACTTCAAATCATTTTACCCTTTTTCGATAGGTTGTGTCCCTTCAATATCAAGGTTATTCCCGGTTTCGCGAAAAATCACCCCTCATTCCCAGCTTTCGCGTTCCATCTTCTAAGACTTACCCTTCTGCTCTCTGAGTCAAGTCTCTTCTGCAAAACTTTCCCGGTGTGGAATACAGTAAGTCGCCTCAAATCCCACATTCTGGCTCGACGTGGTACCGAATATATTTCAGCAAGCCAATTAGAAATTCACGGCATTCGAAGCCTAATAAACACACAGCTTTGGCCCACCGTGTATTTGAATCTATCACAATGGCACACATGCCTACTGAGGGTGAGGATGAACACTTTTACGATATGATAACAATTTCACCACCCCCTTTGGAATTTGGAGATTTTTCATCAGCCCCAATGAGAGAATCAAGATATTCCCTTGGCCAGCGTGGTCACAACGGAGGCAGTTCCGAGCAAGATTTTCTGTTTCTTTCCCAAAACCAGGGGTATTTGTCACGGCAACATCCAAGTAATGCAAACTTTCACCTGGAGATTGGTTCTCAAGCCATCAACTACGATCCCGTTATGTTCGCAAACCCAAACAAAAGCGCAAAAGTAGAGAGCCCAGATCTTCTCTCGCCATCTAGCATGGGCCCACGCTACCCAGCACAAAATCAAGACTTTTTATCACCACAGTCAGTTTATTCGGAGGCTGCCTCGAATACCAACTCTTTGTTTCACGATGCTGCGTCACATTTCAGTGGCGCCGCAGAACCACCGTCAAATCTTTTCGACTCGACCGCCCCAGCTCAGGACACTTTCAATCAGGAAATCAGTTTAGGTGAGTCTATCTCCACAACGAACTTGGCAGACATGAACCTGACAGGATACGGGCTTTTTGAACCTAATGTTTTTGCCCGAGATGGCTCGGTCAATAACCAAAAATACTACGCGCCGGAGCTTAGAATAAATGAGTCAGGATTGCAACACGATAGTGTCTTTCTAAATCAACAAGACCACTGGAATCACGACTTTGCAAAACAAAATCAAGTGGATGCTTACCTGACGTTCCAGAATGACTACGAGGGATCCGCAAACCCGCTCACAGAGGACAATCTCATCAACTACAATGGGAAACTAGAAGGTCACGACGCGCATGTGACCATTTCTATCCAACAAGCACCAGAGCTTGTCGCAGCACACACGCCCTCGCTCTTCAGCAATTCTTCTCACAACTCATCACCGGGAAAGAAGCAGGAATACTCTGGAAACCAGCTCCAGCCCCCAGGGTATGGGGCGAGGTCGACGAGTCCTTCTCTCTCACTCAACCCGCCGAGCCCCTCTGCATCGTGGAATGGCTCCCTGAGTCCCGCGCTCTCGACCAATCTTCCAAGTCCCATGGGATCCGTGTATTCTGATTTAGAAGAATCGTTTCTCAGGCCTGAGCACTTCACTAATATGAGAAGAGGGCGCCAGTCCGCGCATCTGCTAAAAGTTCGATCACAGCTGCAATCAAAATCAAGATCCAGATCTGGATCAGTCCTGGTTAAAGCGGGCTCTGAGCTACATAGCGACGAATCAGATGTTGAAAATGATGATACTAATGACGACTCAGAAGCCGCTAAGTCCACCCGAGAAAAAATGCTTGAGCTTGCATCGACCGCATCTGTATCCAAGAGGACTCAAATTCACCCTTCATCCTACGCATGCCACTTATGTGAGAAGAAATTCACTCGGCCATACAATTTGAAGTCGCACTTGAGGACTCATACCGACGATAGACCATTTATTTGTAACATCTGTGGAAAAGCTTTCGCGAGACAGCATGATCGCAAGCGCCACGAAGAATTGCATTCAGGTGAGAAGAAATACCAATGCCGAGGTGTCTTGAGAGATGGAACACCATTTGGATGCGGGCGCAAGTTTGCTCGCGCGGACGCTTTACGCAGACATTTCCAAACAGAGTCTGGAAGAGAATGTATCAAGCTTTTGGTGGAGGAAGATGCACGTGAGCAGAATACTGATGCATTCACGTCTGGAATCCAGCTACCGGATGGTGAATTTATGAATCCAAACGCTCCGGAGGTTCCACTTTTGTCTGTCCTGCCTGCGGAATAATGGTCTTCGCCCAGATGTACATTTGCCAGGGCTGGAGGACAGTAGAAAAGAAATTAGCCGCTCGTATTTGTGCTTACGCTTTATTTATATCACATTTGTGCAATTCGTATTTTGTTACAATCAGCCAGAAGGTTGCCCTTTATGAATTATATACAAATGATCTTTGAAATACTCTTTCATATTCTTGTAAATTCTCTCCCTCTCTCCCTCTCTCTCTGCAGGTCCGCCTTTGAAAGTGTGCCTCTATAATTTATACTTCATTCTAAAACTTACTTGCATCAAGCACCAATGTCTCTCGACCACGACGATCTGCTCATGGATCGACTTTCTCCAAACCAAGAGCAGACTGTTGAATTGACTGCTGAAGAGAAAAAGCTACAAAATGTCGTTGAGGAAAAGCAACAGCTTATGATGGAGCAAAGCCGATCGTTTCTAGAAGATCTTTTCGCCGAGTCCTCCACATCACCTGTGCATACAAAAAACGTGCAAGTGACGAATAGCCAGAATTTCCGAGACAATTTTCTCGCCAAACAGCTAAGCCCATTATTGGAGCGAGATTTGTTGACACTCGCGAGTTTCCTCGACAGCGTTGATGAGAGCTATAGGAATCTTGCGAAGCATGATATCATAGAGCAATGCCTGGTCTCCTTGCATCAGCTCCCCAAACTGGCTTGGTCACGCAAACTGCAATCGACAATCGATATGGTACCTGTCTTCAACATTATTCCGCAAAAGAAATTTTATGCTAAGACAGGTACGAACATTGGCAATGGAGAAGGAGATGGCTACATACAGTTTCAATTCAAAAATCTCTTTGGTGGAGCCGAAAATGTCGTCTTCGATGCAGTAACAGGCACCAAGACCCCATCATCATATGTATGCAACTACTCCCAGCCTATTAATAATGATTCGCGGTTCCTTTGGGATTCCATGTTCTTTGCTAATACAAGGAAATTAGATTGGATCCAGAGCAGCGTCGAGAATAAGGGCTTGACACATAAAATAACAACAAGGTTTGACTCCAAATTGAATTGTGATATTTCTTTCGAAAATGTATGGAGACAGCTAAGAAACCACGGTTCGCGATCCATGGAGGTAATCAGCCAACTGAAGGACACATTGAAGTCCTCAGTCCTTCTCAACATCAAGTATGACTCGCGCAATCATCCCATAACACCTACTATTGGCAGCTTTGCCCGTATTGGCCTTGAGAAATCGGGTCTATTCGCAATCAACAATGTAAGCTACACTAAACTTGTGTGGGAGGGCCAAATGGCATGCAGGCTAAGTGAAAATCATACTTTGATTGCCTCCAACAAAGCTGGAGCTCTTTTAGGCAATGGCAACAAGCCAAGCAATGTATTGGACAGATTTCATTTGGGTGGTCCAAATGATGTTCGCTCATTTTTATTGCAGGGATTAGGCCCCAAAGATAACAACTCATCTGTTGGTGGTGACTATTTCCTTAGTGGAGGCTTTTCTCTCTTGAGTCATATACCTAAAACACCCAAGGACTCAAATTTCAAATTTCATTCATTTCTTAATTTTGGAAGACTTATTCAAGGGGGCGGCTCCTTTTTCGGTGTGTTGGGTAAACTCGCGAAGGAGCATTCAGTGAGCATTGGTACGGGGATACTTTACAACCATCCACTGGCCAGATTTGAGCTCAATTTCGTGCTCCCAGTAACTGCCCACTCGACCGATTATTTGAGAAAAGGGATCCAATACGGTGTTGGAATTTCATTCTTGTAAGTAGATAACAAAAGTCGGATACAGGGATGAACACAGATTTCTGCGTTGATTGTGAAGTCTTGCCGGGCCCTTATTCCTTTCCCTAGAAATTCATCACTCATGTGACCTGAATAGGCTCCTTCACCTCTGATTTGTCTTCGAAGCCTTCCATTGTGTAATCCATTTCTCATGTTCCAAAACTACTGCTGGAATTATGAGACTTTCGATTTCTAAGTGCTTCTCGACCTGCTCATCACTCAAACGAATCCAACTTTGTGCACCATCAGGGGTTACGAAGACGACCTCCTCCTTTCGTGTTTGCAACAAGTTCCCAATCACCAATTGGTGGTGATATCGACGTAAAGCCTCACTGGCCTTTTTAATCAATATAGAATGATCTGTTTCGAGTTTGAAAGAAACTATCATTGCCTGTGGGGCCCAGCTGTCTACCAAACGCCTGAGAAACTTAGGCACGGATTCCAAGTCCACTATCAATTTCCCACTCGGTTGCGCCTGTATCTTGTGTTTTGGCATTCTCGAGGATGGCAAAAAGAAATCCGAGACGGCAGCAGCGAGATAAAACAACGCTTTACAATCGATATCTTTTAAAGTCTCCGAGATAGAACGTAATGTATAGAGATACTGATTCACCGTCGTGAAAGGAATTTGTAAAAGCGACCGTGAGCTTTTGGCCTCGTTATATTTGCGCAATACCACAAGCATCTCGTCTGCCAACGAGGGGTTGATTTCCACCTTGTTGTCTTTCTCCACCATGTAGTCCAAGAAACAATTGGTTGTGTGGCTGTAATGCCTGGAATACGGCAAAAGAGAGAATTCCCGGTGCAAAAAGATGACTGCGTACCCGTTCTCTAAAAAATATTCAGCAGACGTTGCGCCTCTAGTTCCGGCAGAAAAATTGTCAATAAAGCGAACAGTATTATTTTCCAATGGCACTGTAGTTCCACCACTGGTGACCAACACGACTTTTTTGCCGGTAGTAATGTGGAAGTTCACAAATTGAGTCACCTGGTCCTCGACCTCAGCCAAGTAGGAAGGTGCTGAATGAGAGTGAAAGTATTTATCTTCGTCCAGAAGCTGGGCCACAGGGTGTGCAGGTGCATCTCGATCAATTGCAGAATCAACTTCTGGTTGAGACGTGTGATAATTTTTGTTCGGCGCCATTCTGACTGGTCTTGTCAATTGTTGTGAAACAATGATTCGTTGGGCTGAGGTTGGGCACCCAGAGACCGATATGCGCCTGCAAATTATACGAGTCTTTCGCAGCGACCCCTTCACAAAACATCGGATCGAGAGAAAAATGTCTTTATGAAAAGTGAAAAATATGAGCCTCTTGGGCCGCTCTTTCGGTGATCTGCTGTAGAGTCTTCTTTTTCTTCTTTCGTTCAGACCGTTTCTCAGCAAATCAACCGTGTAATTCAGATATGCCTGGACAAGTGCTTAGCGTCTCGCAAAGCTCTGCCTCAGTCACGATCTTCCACTTCACGTATTCATCATCACATGGCTTGTCATAATTTGGAATTCTGCCGGATGAAACTGAAGAAAGGGAGGTTCAGGAGATAATACGCGTGAAGACCTCGCGTCTATGAAATTAAAAGATTTTACTTGAGATAGAGGGCTTTGCGGCGGGCTAGTGTTGAAAGAGAAAGGAAGCGGAGTTCTCTTGCGAAGGAAGTTTAGAACTAGTGTACGGAAGTCCCGGACTTAACGAGACCAAGCGGGTTCAACGTTTGATCTTCTATATATATATGTACAATGATCAACTCAGTAACGGCATGAACAAAAAAAAAATCAGTAATTATCTTCTAGACTAAATCTCGGAATCGGCACCACTGCCCAACCTCGGTGTCTTCGCAGCCGACACGACTCATTTTTGGCAGTTTTCATATTCGAGCCGCACTCTGTGATTTGAGTCAAGATCTTGGTCACTTCTTGTGCAAATTTTATTCCAAGACACAAGCTATACCGAATATCTATGTATCTCTGACCTAACCAAACGGACGATCATCAACAATTCTTTATTCACCGAGTTCAAAGAACTCGAATTGCGACCAAGAAGTACTCATTTGCTTCAGATCACCAGCAGACCTGAATTTAGCGATCGATGTCGGCAGATTACTGGTCATCGACCCAAAGAACAAAATGGCAGGTGACGAAAGAACAGTTAATGGATAATCGAAGACGACTCGTGCTTCTAGAAAAGAAGATGATCCAAAGCGGGCTCATAAAGGATCATCCGCATATTGCATATGACGTGAACATGAGGATCTATTTGCACAATCTCATTGTGAAGCTCGGTCGCAGATTGAACGTGCGACAAATTGCTTTATCCAGCTCGGAGATTTATCTTTCACGCTTTCTTACTCGTGTATCCATAAAGGAGATCAACGCGTATTTGCTTGTGGCAACATGCCTTTACGTTGCATGCAAAATCGAAGAGTGCCCTCAACATATCAGACTAATTGTGTCTGAGGCCCGGAATCTATGGCCCGAGTATATACCACAAGATATAAGCAAATTGGCCGAGCTCGAATTTTATCTAATAGAGGAAATGGACATGTACTTGATACTCCACCATCCCTACAGATCGCTATTGCAAACTCGAGACTTTCTTCAGGAAAATATCAGTGTTTTTGGATTTCGGCTATCTACTGTTGAATTACAACATGCTTGGTCGCTCATAAATGATAGCTACATCACAGATCTACATTTGATATTTCCTCCCCATATCATAGCGTTAGCCGCGATCTACATCACAATAGTGCTAGAGAAGCGGCTCAATCTGATAAGAGCACAAGGATCCATAACATTAGAACTGAGCACAGGTTCCATACTGAACGGGAAGCATGATACTATGCACATCGACGATCTTGTTAGTTTGACTGGTACAGGTAGTAATACTAACATGGGGCTTCAGCGTGAGAGTAATTTCGAAAGCCAGCAGCTTGACGAGGATACCCTCCGGATTGAAAAATTCATGAATTTCTTCAATCACTCACACGTTAATCTCGACGAGGTCGTCGCAGCAATGCAGGAGATGATTGGCTTATACTTTGCATGGAACCACTACAACGAGAGTTCGGTGCGAAAGGCCTTGCAATACATGTTGTTAAGTCGGTGAATTTGAATATACGACGATGAGTTCAACTAGGCACTGACTTCAGTGGATGAAACTCGCTCCAAAGTCTTTCCGGGGTCTGTCGTGATTACATATTTTGAGACATTCTAGAACGTCATATGCGCTCGACAATTTGAGTCGTGATTCCATTACCTTGCTATGTGAGTGTCACCTTGGTGGTGTCACCTTTGAGGGTCACACACGAATTATGAGCAAGCCGGAAGAAGAAACTGATAAAGAGAGAAATGAGAAGAGAAAATAAAGTTCAAGAAAAGACAAATGGAATCTAATCAAAGCATCAATTAAAAAGCCGATATCTGTAAACCGTAGTAAAGTCAAAAATCCTAGAGCGCACTTCAAACGTCGTGAGTTTTGACATTGGCCCAGTTTACAAATGTTGCGCAACGGCTTTCGCAATTCTGTCCTTTCGTGCCACGTACCCGCGTCAACTCGCCTAGGTTCAAGCCGTACAAATTTGACCACCGCGCGTATGGGCGTGGCGTTGAGGTCTGCCCTGGAATTGAATACACAGACATGTCACTCGTGGTATGAATCACATCTTATCTCTGCTTCTCCATCCAGTACTTATGAAAAGAAAATCATTCCATTGCCGATATATACTGGAGTCACTATACGAAAAAATGTGAGCTCACCAAGCTCTCCATATCCCCCACTTCGTTCCTGTTTCGGCATTTGCACAGATGAAGAGGACTCTCCCACAGTGCGTCTCGATTTAGTTTTTCCATACGCGGCAGTTTCGTTGATCCAACGCCAAAAAAAAAAAGTCTCGCGTTTCTACAACAGTAATTTGAGAAGAAAAAAAGGTAAGATACTATACTCGACCAATTCTTCCTTCAATATCGAAGTCGAAAATCGAGGCGACACGCATTTAAAAATCCTTCTGCATTCACACACGCCAGTGTAGTCGCCCACTGAGCCACCAAATATTTCGACCCTTCCTAAAATAAAACGAGAGCTGAATTCGCCTGATCATGCCATCTTCACAAGGACCAGTCATCGAATTCATCAACAGGCATCAAATAGCCATCACGCGAAACTTGTTGGCCGCGATATATACTGGAGATTTGGTGGGATCACGTTTTTCACCCCTCATCCATAAATATTCCTCAAGATTTTTGCATTTGCAGTATCTTAGCGAGCGATCTGGAAGCACAAGTTACTACGACATCGGCATCAATGACAGTTTTCACGTGGTCTACTGGGTTGTGTTGCTTACTTTCATGCGTGCGGTCTTGATGCAATACCTTTTTGATCCCATCGCAAAGCATTTCTTTCTGGTGCTGTCTCGAAAAGCTCGTGTCCGGTTTGCTGAACAGAGTTGGTCGGTCGTTTACTACTGTTTCTCATTCATCTTTGGGTTGTATTTATACTACCACTCTCCATACTGGAGCAATATCGACAACATATTCATCGGCTGGCCTCACTACAAAATGACTGCTCTATTTAAGAAATACTATCTCATGTCGATTGGTTTCTGGCTACATCAGTTGGTTGCGTTGAACATCGAGGAAAGAAGAAAGGATTTCTTGCAGATGTTTTTCCACCATATTGTGACATGCTCATTGGTTATTGGGTCCTACTATTACTACTACAGTCGAATCGGAAATCTCATCCTCATGATTATGGACTCAGTTGACATCTTATTGTCAACAGCGAAAATCTTGAAATACTCAAGTTACACACGCGCTTGTGACGCAATGTTCGGCCTATTTGTGATAACGTGGGTCGTGTTAAGACATGGTGTCTACAATTACTTGTTCTATATTTCCTGGCACAGGTCAACTGAATTGATGCTGTCTAGTGAGTGCATTCCGGGAGTCTTTCAAAAGCGATGTTGGAACTCGTACGTCATAAACGGCTTCTTGAGTTTGTTAGGTGGATTGCAGATAATCTCGCTCGTTTGGTTATACATGATAGGAAAAGTCATACTTCGTGTCATCCGCGGACAAAACGCTGAGGATGTGAGAAGTGACACTGAAGACACCGACGACGAGCGGGAAAAAGAGTCCCCGTCAAGTAAATAGAATCCTCAATTCCTTCGTTTTTATTATTCATGTCGGTTTCTCCGAAAGCTTGATCTTCTACAAAGCCAAACTAGAATAAAGACACGCGATCATAACAAAAATTCCCCACATTGTAAGTGCCAAAGATAAAAGTTGAATACTTTTCTCTGTTTTTGAGGGCATATCTGTCTCCGATCCAATCAACTTATAGCCAAATAACCCTGGCAAAATAAATGATATGGATGTGGACCCGGTTGCGCCTATCACCGCGATTACAAAAGCAAAAGATTTGAGACTGATTGCCAATGTGTACCCGATTGCCAAGAGCAAGACTGTTATGAAGCGAAAAGTTCCATGCGGGAAGGGTACAATACCACTTTGAGCTCTTAAAACCGGAGGATCTCTATCTTCCAATAAAGCTGATGTTTCATTACTTGTGGTATTGTTGCTTTTTTCGTATTTCGAAACACGTTGCAATACCCAGTAGTAGATGTTATTCACAGAAATTCTGGCTGGGTGCAACATCAAAGGAAACAGGAAGACTACCATGAAAACAATGGAAAATCTTCCAAACTGTGTCCACACAGAGTTGGAGTATTGTAACACGACATTTCCACCAACGAGATCTCCAAAAGTCATGTATCCGCTCACACCAACCACTATAAATAAAGTAGAAGCTGCCAAAATTGCAACATTGATGAGAGTCACCAAGGAAGCGAGAGACTTATCCTGTGCCTCATTAATAATGGAAAACATGTTCTGGTGACCAGTGAATGCGAAAACTATGATTGAAAACGTGGAAAATATTCCTTTTAATGACGGGGCAGTCAAGCTGATGTTACCTCTGAGCTCTTCAGGAATGTGGCCGAAGAGATTCTCGAAAATAACTAGTCCACAAAGGTACACAATGGCTCCTAATCCCATGATCGAAGTATACCTCAACGAGTCTAGGTTCTTGAGGAAGGAAAGGGGAATGCAAGGAAGCGCAGATGCGAGAATCCAAAAAGTACGCAAAAAATCATCGCTGACTCCTGGTACAGACGGTACTACTGTGGGCATAAGATCGCCTATCAAGACCAAAAAAGACACCGCACACCCAAAGCATTGGATTGCAATTGCCACATCGAATACCACGGAGAGACCCGGGTAAGTGATCGAACAAATATTGAAAAAAGAGGCATGCCCTGTAGCGACGTATTTCGACACGTAAGCTTGAAGAAATAGTCCATATCCCGAGGTGATAGCCGCTATGGTGACGATGAGGAATCCGACAATGATTCCGTCAGTGGAAAACGCCAATGGCATGGACAAGAGTCCTGCTCCGACAATCGTCTTGAACAAAGAAACGAAAGATGACGTACGCGATGCACCTAAAACTTCATGCTGCATTTTTGAAAAGAACAAGTCTAGCTGAGGTATTCTTGATAGCGCCCTGATAGCTGATTAAATCGAAGGTCTCTGGTGGTCTTAAGAATGCTTATATCTGGTGAAATGGTGACCAAATAAAATGAAGATTCGAAAGCAAGTGTGTTGCAAAGATTGAATGAAGCTAGATTTCCGATGAATTGATGTTGGCCGTCTTTCCTATCGCCATAGAATGAATCGGAGCAACAACAACAACAAGCACCACCTATTGAATCTGCTCCACACAACTCAACCTCAACCCGACAAAGGCCGCGCTATATTAGTGTGGCTTTAATTTTGAGGCCGCGCGTTTTGGCCCCAGTTCCGGAGAGATCTAATTTGAAAGATTGAAGCAGGAGCGGTGCTGCCGTTCCGTCTGCTTCCTAATCATTTTCTCTTCTACGTCACAACAATCTGTGCCACCACAACTCGACGATTTACACTTCATCATCTTTTCACTTCATCAATCGACACCTGAGCAAACTACTTAAGTTTTTTTGCTTCATCTAATTTTCAAAGAAGTCGCATCATAATCTAAGTCAACTTTAACTCAATATATTATTCAAAATAGCTTCATCAGGCGTGGATTGACTCCAACTTTTTCCTTACTTTACGCATCGCAATTGCCTCACCATGATCCCTCCCACTACTATCGCTCGTGTTTTTGGTGAGGTTTCATTTTCCAAGGACACCACTCGCATCACTCCGCCTGCGTTGTCTCTATCTACAGAATACATACGTCTATTCATTAGGGAGGCGGTCCTGCGGTCAAACGCACAAAGGCTCTCCAAAGAAGCTCCAACAGTTGTGAGCGGGATCGATGATGTGGGCCAGGAAGATCTTGCGCTGTATGCCGATGAGCCGTTTGGCAACGACTCCGATGAATTCGAAGAGGAGGACAGGGGATCTGGTGTGCCAACCCAAGTTCCGCCATCGAACGATACGAACGACACGAACGACGCGCTTACGACGCTTCACTTGGCTGCAGTGAGTGGTCTTCTAGTGATGGATTTCTGATGTTTCCGTCGCGTACATTGCCTATGGGAATTCTCAGGGTGGGATGGAAACGTCGCATATGACCCAGAACCCAAATTTGAGCCCCTTCTTACATTCTTTGTTCCAATGGCTGGGTGCTCTTGTCTCCACGGTAATGTGAAACGGGATCTTGAGCTTCAGAAGCTGAATCCTCTTAGTTTCATCGTTTCCTGTCGACAATTCTTCTGATCGAGACTGATGGCCGTCCGTATCTTCGCTAAGATCATTGCGAAATATTGTCACGGCGAATGGCAAGCTGATCCAGTTCATCCCTTCTTCTACGTGAGGCTCTTCTGGACTTGTTGAGCGGCGAAGTCCTTCTCTTCGTATGGTTCTAGTCAAAGACTCCCCGCGAGAAGCTTGCGTGACATCACTTAAATACACCGTGGGAATCGATTCCAAAACATTCGCTTTTTCTCTCCGCGCTGGTATGATCGCGCTGGTCACTGGGAGTGACACTGCAGTTCTAAGATCGATGCCTGAAATTTTTGTTGGGATGTGCTCGAGCGTAGCAATTGTAATATTTATCGAGTTTAACGTTGGATTCACGATGCTCAATACACAAGACGTGTCTTCACCCAAGACACCAATCGGAGTCTGCTCATTTGGTCCAGACACTGCTTTTGCGAGTGCAAGCGGCATCACTTCTGGAGCTAATTCTCTTTCCAAAAATTTCATCAGCCGGGCGTCCGCGATGGGAGAGAGCAAGCGAATTCCACAGGAGTTGCAAGAATATGCGCTCTTACCTGAAAGGTGGCACCCGCGGGGTGCCTCAACTTGTCTTTTTTTGACAAAGTCTGCATCTATATCCACGGCACGCGGAGTGAATTGACTCAACTTAATCTCCAACTCTTCTATTTCATCTGGCGCCCCTTGGGAAGGCTGTGATATTTCCATCTTTTTCATGCGGTCGAGCGTGGTGTGTGATACGCTCGGCTTGCGTCTTTGATCTGTATCTCCTCTTCTCTGTTGTAGCTTGTGCGACAATGCATACTTCTCTTGAAGCTTCAGAAAGTAAGTGGGCTGTTCGTTTTTCAAGATCGTCGACAATGGAGCCGGCTTGGTCACTAGTTTTGTAGTGTATGTGTACGAACATTGCCCGCAATTGAAGTTAAACTTCTTACCCGATAGTTTCCCTTCAACTTCGTCGTGTATCGATACCAGGATCGGGGACGAGCACTGCGGGCATTCGAAGCAGTTCTTAGAACACCGTGTCATGCCAGGATAGTCTGTATAGTCAGACATACAATTGGCACAATACTTACATACCACAGTCACGTCACAGCAGTGTGCACATTTGGGCACATGGCATTTCGGACAAAAATATAAGTCCGGAAGCTTGTGTGTACTTCGAGGTGTCAACGGTGAACCATTTTCTGAGTTGACCAACGAGTTTCCACATGAGCATATGTAGTGGGAATTGTCATACAAAAACATGCAAAACACACAATTGAATTAGTCTCGAGAGTAAGTGAGCGAGCGGCGTCGATACATTAGGGCCACTCGTGTTTTTTGATTCTTGACAGCTTTCAAGCGGAACCACGTTTTTGATGCTGGTCTGGCCAAGAGAAAATATTCTCTCCTCTGCGTCTTGTTGTTCACCTTAATATATAAAGTTTTGTCAAAGACACGGTGGGGTAGATTGGTAGATGCCGACCCACCGTACGACGACGCACGCCGCGCAACGTGGATAGGAGAACCGCTGCTTTGATTAAAAGAGTACGTCTTGCCATAGCAATCTACGGAGATTGCGGAAATATGACAGTTTGAATTTCTTACTTTGAATGAGCGTTTTTACGAGGAAAAAAGATCACCCTCTTAACCTTTCCAACTCATATGTCGATGAGATATAATGATATGTCCTGCATTTATGACCGTAGCTTCAACGCATCACGCTCGAAAAAAAGAGGCACTCCACAGATTTCCTCGAATTCTTCCCTTGCACCACAATGTCCTCGCCACAAAGAGAAGGCTTCAGCGCTCCATCGTCAATCTCGCATGCTGCCCACGGCCACGTAACAACTAAATCCTTGGGTGTTAAGTACAACTGTGCCCAGTGCGGTGCCAGCTTTTCTTTGGGAAAAAGTGACGCCATCAGATGTAAGGAATGTGGCCACAGAGTGATCTACAAAGCCAGAACCAGGAGAATGGTACAGTTTGAAGCTCGTTAAGGAAAGCTCAAGTTAAAATCATTGGTTGTTGTTGATTTTCTGGTCGGGAGATATAGGATCGGTTGTATAATAGCAGAATAAATACAGTTCTAAAAATGTGGGTTTCACTGAAACGTGGAGTTTGTAAAGTACATTTAAACATTTTGTTTTGACGAAAAGCGTACGTTGCGCAGACTGAAAGACGGGCTCAACATTATGAAGCTTATTATTACAATTACTATATAGGAACAAAGACTTGGTTGTAGTGAAAGGTCTGGTCAAAATTAGCAAGGGGAGACAGGGTGACCTGTAATGGGTGATTCTAGGCAGCCCCGGCGCGAGAATTTTTGAGCGAATGTGCAAAGATTCAAGCAAACAAGAGTTTTTCAACCTTTTTACTTGAAGATCTTCTTGATCTTGGAGAAAAATCCTTTCTTTTTCTTCTCCTTTCCGTCAGCCTTGGAGCCTTTACCGCTTGACGATGGGGCGTTCTTCTGCTTGACTGGGACTGGCGCAGCCTTGATTTCATCCAGGGGAATGTGCGCTTCTTCGGCTAACTGTTTGGCTTCGGATACCGTTGGCTGGAGTTCTTCGACACTAACTGGCCCATCTTCAGCGGCAACAATTTGTTGCTCGATTTCCTTGATATCATGGCCGCCTTGAGTGATGATGATCTCTTCGTCGGACTCGAGTCTACTGCCGTTTACAGGCAAAGCCGTCACTTCTTTAGCTGAGACAGGCACGATAGGAACATCCTCGATGTTCGAGAATGGAGCAAGTTGCACAGGAGACGCTGGACCCGCTGGGGCAGCAACAACAGGAGCACTCAAGTTCTTGTTATTTTCAATTGGCTCACTGATAGCTGGTTGGATTGTTGGGTCAACACTTTTGCTGTGAGAAATTTCAGCCGCCACCACATCAGCTGATCCAGCACCTGCAGCTGCGCCCACCACACCAACGACGGTGGGGTCAAGCGTGTCCCTCGATTCCTCTTCTTTCGCGCCAAGAGCCTTTTTGTCATCTGTAACCACTGTTGATTGCGCAAGATCGTTCTCGGTGAGAGAGTAAGGCGCTGGCTCCTTGTCAGCCTCAGCTGGCTTTTTAAGTTCTGTAGGTACAACGACAGTTGATGCGGCGATGTCTTCTTGAGCGAGCGCGTATGGAGCAGGCTCCTTGTCGGCTCTTTCTCCGGAGCTTGGATTCTTAGTTGATCCAGTAGCAATTACAGGCTGAGCAAGGTCCTTTTCTGAGAGAGAGTATGGGGCTGGCTCTTTCTCAGATTCAACGGGAGTTTTGCTTTGCGCAGTTCCTAAAGCTGGTGGGATGACAACTGTAGAAGCTGCAAGGTCTTTCTCGGTGAGAGAATAAGGGGCTGGCTCCTTGTCGGCATCTAAAGAAGTGTTAACATCCTTCAAGGATTTGCCACCAGTGGGAGCGACGAAGGGCTGAGCAAGATCCTTTTCCACAAGAGAATATGGCGCTGGCTCTTTCTCATCCTCTGCAAGTACTTTACCTGCTTTTGGAGCTGGTTCCTCGGATGGCACATACGTTTCGATGATTCGCTCCTCGACAACAGTAGCTGAGACGACAGGCTGCCGAGCAGCTTCTTCAAGGTCAGATCTGGTAGGGACGCCGGAAGATCTCTCTGTCTCGCTAGCAGAAGTTACCACATGGGAAACATGGTTATCGCCGGAGCCGTAGGCCTCTCTCGCAGCCCCTGCAGCTGTGACGTTTTCGTCATGCGCATCGATGGCAGAAACTCCCACGGCAGCAATTGCAGCTTTCTCAGCAAGGTTTGTTTCTGGTTCAGGCGAGGACTCCGGAGTTGAGGAGGCGGCGCCCGCTTGAGCGGCCTTGGCCTTCTTGTTAAGCTTGTACTTAGTTCTCTTTAACTTCTTCTTCTGTTTCTTCTTCTCCTCAGGAGTTAAGACTGGGGCCTCACTATTCAAGTCACGATTGGTGTTTTCGTACGTAGTGAACGCGGCCAATGAGTCTTTGTCTTTAGGAATGAAAATCCCAGGTTCACCCAAAGTGGCTTGCTGTCCCTCGCTTGATGGTAACACAGTTGTTTTGAGCGATCCTGGCATGACGGCCAAGCCTCCTGCTTCGGGAATTTTTGAGGCAGCTTCGGTGGTAAATAAATGATCAGATGTCAAGACATTGTTTTCAATACCATTGCTGTCAGAGGTAATGGATTGCGCAGGGTTCACAAGCCACTCCCCATCCACGACGTACTTGTATAAGACATGTGTATCCTTGCCAAAGGGGACAGTCAACTCGAAAGAACCATCGGTCTGCTTCACCAACGGAAGACTTTTGGACCATTCATCGAATGTACCTGTGACGATGACATCATCGGGACCAGAGGGCCTATTGCATAATTAGTATGACGATCGCATATTTTTATTTGAAGAAAGAGATCTGTGCCCTTGTGTAGCTCAATGTGTATAACAGGGACTTATAGCTTTGGCCCGCTTCTAGCTATCAAACGCCGACGAAGAAGGCGCAGCAATAATTGCGACAACAGAGACAGACAATCTTTTCAGACAGTTCTATTCCAAATTATCAGTAAATCATTCCTGAACTCAGGGAATAGAGAGTATTTCACTGAACTACTTTGAGTTTGGTTCAAGACTGTAAGCGAATTTGGGAAGTCGTAGCAAGCAATCCTTACTAGGGCGAAGTGTAAACAACAAAAAATCTTTCTTCGGAGTAACAGTCTCTTGTCTAGCAAAGTGGAGAGGCCTCTAGAACTTGTACATACCAATTGAAAGTATAAGACGAGGACATCTTCAAATAAAACGGTGTAGAGAATTAGAGAGAGATGATTGTTTGTGAGAAAGTTGTGCTGGCGACATTTTCCTCCTACGAGTAACTACAGTGTGAATTGTCCTGCACTCAGACGCCTGCAGTCACGTATTTTGGTTGGGAATACACCAGCGCTCTAATTGCGAGACGATTTCCTGCACAACTGATTGTCTCAACTCAATCTGTCGCAGGGAGTTCTCGATTCCGTCATCGTGAAGCAAACTCCGCGAGGGGCTTTCTTGCGATTGAAGCTTTTGAGAATTGGAAAAGCCTTTCGAACATTCTTACACCACTCAATCGAAGTATGCATCGTGTCTTTTCCTTAAGTAAAGACGTTTAGTTCTCGCCGAATTTACTGAGCAAAACCGGAAGGAGCACTAGTGCATGAGTTGATGCAATCGCCACCAAGGAGAGCCACATCCGGAAATAGAATACCTCAAAAATTTGGGACTGCGTGTAGGCAAGAACGGCTATGCCACTAAATTTGGTGATCGTAATTCCACCCAAGACAGAGCTGCCAACCCTCGCTAACGCTCTCGTAGCCATTCTGCTGTTCTTATCTTGACTGTCTTGCGCTCTAGCATTCGTCCGCATGAAATTCTGGTATTGGGCGTCTTCTTCGGAATCTTCTTTCGCCGCCAAATAAGCCTTAGAGATATGCACGGTGAACTCGACTGCCAACCCAAGACAAATGATCAAATTCACTAAGCTAACAGCATTTAACGATATGCCCCACACTGACATAACTCCACCAACGTTCACGATTACCGAGGCGGCGGTTAGAGTGAGTATAGTGGCAGATCTGAACAGACCTAGAAGGACTGAACTCACTGACCATATGATGAAAGCAGCAATAGCGAGCGTTATGAATGTTAGCTGCACGATGGTTTGATATTGAACAAAAAAAATGTAAAATGGGGAAAAGGCAAACAATTCGAAATTTCCCACGATATGCTCACGCATTTCGTCGACGATTCTTAACGCATTTTTGTATGCAACGATAAAGTCATTTTGAGATTTCAAGGGTCGATGACTAGTTCGCAAGTAACTCGATTTGATGGTCTCTGAATCAAAGCTTACTGAGGATCCATATGGTGCTTTACCGCCAAGCGGGCACGGATCACTCGGCTCAGTTATCCACTGGTTGAAGTAAATCATGAACTCGGAACCTGTTGGAAGGCCTTCCATTGAAATATTGTAGGGGGGCTGGTGGCCCTCGTAGCAAGTGACGCACTGTCGAGGCGAGTCGTATGGATTGCAAAATTCTTCTCCTACTGCACTTTTTTTGAAGCGGCAGCACTGGTCGAGGTCTGGGTTGAGCCAATTGAGAAATGTGTCTAGCCAATTCGAGGCAGGCTCAGCGATAGACGATAAGTCCCCTCGCTTATACTCTTGTTCGAGAATATTCGCCACGGAGAATTTCTCACAAGCTGAGAATTTGCCGCAGATTTTCTGCTGATTTTCTCGCTGTGTCAAATCCAAGTCTTTCAAAACAAAAAATATAGGAGGACCTATATTCAAATGCTCGTAAACAGAATTGAAGTAGTCAATCAAATAGGAGTCGGATGGGATGGCCAAACGTTGATCGAGGCCGAGTTGAATGTTGGGTAGTAAGCTCATTGATATCCCGAGCCATAATGTGAAGAATATGAGCACATTTTTCTTTGTCGATGGCTTTAAGAGCCATGGACTATAATAATTTTTGATGAACAGCGTAAAATCATACTCGAGATATTCTTCATTCCCGTTCGGTAACATGATTTGATGTTCAGCTCGAATCCATGGAGCAAAATCTATTCTGTTGTTTTCTATTCTTTGCTGATCTAAAGTCAAGATCAGGACAAACATTGTCATCTGAAGAGCGAAATTTATGGTGATGGCGCCCGCAGAGTAGAGCGCAAAGTTTCTGACAGCAGGCATTTTCACCGTAGATGCGAGAGCAAACATTGAAACTTGGAGTATGAAACTGAGGAAACAAGATGGACCGACAACTCTCATTGTTTCCGCAACTCTCTTCTCCACGGAGCTTCTCTCCGAGGCAGGCTGACCCAGTGAGGCGCTTGATTGGTGTTTGAGCTCATGTACTATCAAGAAAATGTTATCCACCCCAACGGCCAAGACAAGAAATGGGATGACCTCGGCAATTATCAACGTGGACTTGATGCCCGCGAGAGCGCATGTTCCCGATGAAGCGGCCGCGGCCAACACAATTATCATGATACCTACCAAGCCAAGCAGAAACCTCGTGGACACAAAGCTTTTCTTCTTGAACGCGGTCGGGATCTTTCCACCCAAAGCCATGGAGGCGTACAAAAACATCGCAAAGTATGAAAGCACTATAACTTTCACATCGGAATTGGAAGACTTGTTCAATTCTTCTTCGAGGGAAATTTCTGTACTGAAAGAAATGTGAAGTCTAGGTTGTTCAGTCTTTATCTTCTGCACCCAATCCTGGATAGCCATCTCGTACGATTTGGCATTATCTGTATGCGTTTGGTTTTTCAGGTCACTATTGAGGAGAAGGGTTATTACAAATGCTTTCGCAGTGACGGGATCGTCCTCCGAGAACAATAAATTTGGCTTCAAGGGCTGCTGGAATGTGGGCAAGCAATTGACAGGCGAGTTGGCACAGGCGCTTAGCTCACGGGCCCAGTTATCCTGGTTGAGGTATTGAATCTGGCCTTGAAAATATTGTGTGAACGATTCAATTGCACAGGTTTCACCCATGGGTTTGTAACACAAATCATCCAAAGGGATTTCACTTCCATCTTTCCCTGTTAAAATTTGCAATTCCGCCTCCTTCTCGAACCACCATTTTATAGTATCCCAATCTAGCACTGGTTCAGATTGGTTCACTTTGCTGACAATAATTTGCTCTATCCGAAACCATTCACCGAAGTTTTCCTCGAAATACTGACGATTAAGCAAAGCTGGTTCATCCTCGCTGACCCAGAGTTTGATGGGATCCAATTCCCATTCGATCTTTTGAAGACCAGAGCATAATAACAAAGAAACAATCAACGCTGTCATGATCACCTTTACGGGATGACTAGAACAAGCTTCGCCCAACCTCTGAAATCTGACCTCGACTGAGTTGATAAAAGCGACACGATAGTGCTCATAGTGACGGCTAAGGTTGGCGATGAATTTCAGTGATGCAAATAAATTGCTTTCTGGACCGGCATCATATCCGCGGTTGCCCTCAACATCATTCTCATGCTCGTTTTCCTCACCTACGCGATCCTCGGTCAGCCTGTCCTCAAAAAATTGATTGAATTCGGAAAACATTTTTGTCTTGTTTCGAGCGAGACGAAGCTGATATGCGCCTAAGAGTGTAAACAATAAAAACCAGGTCACGCCTATGAATGATGAGAAGCACGGAAGCCCAAGAATTTCACACCGTTCGTCGAAGGCACGGAACCTTGGAAGGCTTGGGCATGACAGTGGACAATCGGAACATGCACATTTGTACACTGGGTCGTCGCAAGCATGCATTAACCCGGTACTCAATTTCATGCCCGACTCGGCAGACTCAGGAAGCTCGAACTGATAGTTGATTTGGAGAGGTGAGCCTCCTAGAAGGGGCTTTTCGTCACCTAGAAACTTTAGAAATTGATTGAAGTTAGTAGCACCCCCGCCAATTAAGTCCATGGCATATCCATTTGTTGCAGAGAACTTGATATTCTTGCACGAGTCGTAGAAGGCAGCAGCATACTCGGGGTCCGTGAATACAGTCATTTCGGTTACAATTTCCAAGTGTGTGTCAGCAGCATACTGAGTTTTTGTTACATCGGTGAATGTGGACTGGTCGGCCGAGCAAGCAAACTTGCAGAAAAAATTGAAAAAGTTCTTTTGGCATGTCGGACACGAGCTGATCAATGGGCCGGCTTTTTTCAAATTCATCTCTAGAGCAACTAACTGCTCATGGGAGCAACAAACCCCGGAATCAGACGGAAATTCCGGGCCACAGACCCTGGTGAGTATTTCCAATGATTCTTCGGAGGGCTTGACTGCTCTCGTATTGTTGACACAAGGCAACAGAGCCCCAAATATAGACTTTTTACCGCATGTGCCGTAAGTGGAGCAAAATCCTTTCGCCTTGATAGGCCCTTCTGCGAAGACTATAGCTGATAGCAAGGCAAGAGCGGCGAGAAGCCTGGTGTAATTCATGGATGAAGATAGTTCTGATGAAAATGCTTATGTTGATGTGGATTGAATCAATCTTCGTGTCCCGATATTGGGACGCTGAGACTTATTTTAAGAGTTTTCTTATTTGAAAGAGCTTGAAGAGAGGCGCCGAGCAAGGCAATTGGATGTTTGTATCAAACAGGCTAGGGTACGATTAAATCGTGTATGCAGAAATACGTGGGGGGAGGGGTGTTCATGTGCGGTGCGGAAGGCGGGGTCCGGCCAGAGGAAGTTGGCAGCCAGCGGCCCCAGCGCGGATGATTGACGCCCCGAAAAATATTAGGCTTTTGCAATTTAAAAGATAAAATTGTTTAGTCAAAGGTGGAATGAAATCATAAAGTTTTAAGTACCAAATTTTAGAATGAATGCATCAGAGTGATGAAGACATCTCGTGCTCTCGCTTTCAGATTCAGCGCCATATGTCGTGCGGCGTGAGCAACCTGTTTTAGTATATAGCTGACATTTCTCAGGTGGTGACTTCGTGAGGATGAGTTCTAGCTCATTCTTGGACTTCAAATAAACTTTGTACTAGCAGCCTGCACTTCAATTTTTGAAGGCTACACCTATTTTTCAGAAGTAAAGAGATCATAACATTATTATTTGCTATGAGGGTTTGGCAGGCTCTGGAAGTTCGTCATCAGCCATGCTCATTAAAAATCTTTTGCAATTTATCAACTGCCCTCACGCTCGTGGTCATGAGATACGCGTCTTGCTCGGTACCGCGCCCACAATTTCATTCACTGGATCGAAATTTCCCCACTGAATATTGTCCCTGCCACACCACCTACACTTCCATTGGTTGAGTAACAAATATCCGTCCTCGCGAAGTAGCATATGTTATTTGCAATTTCAGGAACTCTCGCGGCAGGCAAAACCGAGGTGGCTCGGTACCTTACTTTCCAAGGGTTCCAACTCATCACAGTTCGAAACACCAGGAATGATTCAAACACAACTCGTGATGGGGAATTGGAGGCGTTAGAATACGATAGCTTCGATGAACTCTTGGAGGATGTGACTACTAAGTGGAGGCAAAACTTTGTCATCTCCCATATTGACGACTCAGAAATGCTTCACAAACTACAAAAACGCCCTTTTTTCCTCCATCTTTCGATAGATGCCCCGGTATACTTGCGATACCAGCGATATTGCTTGAAAGCAGAGGAAAGCGCTGTCAGCTCAGAGAAATTCATTTCCAGATCCGATGAGCTTTTATTCAACCCGCGAAACCCTCTCATAGAAATCAATAACCAGGCTCATATCAAGGTGATCAATACCACAACCTCAATCAAAAGCCTATACATAAAGTTAAGTGAACTCGATCTACTCAATCCTGAGAGACTTCGGCCCACATGGGACGCTTACTTCATGCGTCTTGCCGATTTGGCTGCGTTGCGCTCGAATTGTATGAAACGCAGAGTCGGATGCGTGATTGTTAAGGATAACAGAGTGGTGGCCACTGGGTACAACGGCACGCCTCGGAATCTAACAAATTGTAATGAAGGAGGTTGCCCGCGGTGCAACCAAGGTCAAGGAAGCGGCGCTGCGCTTTCAACGTGCCTTTGCTTGCACGCAGAAGAGAACGCATTATTGGAAGCTGGCAGGGAGCGGACATCGGGCGACCTCTCGATATTATATTGCAACACGTGCCCGTGTCTCACGTGCTCAATCAAGATTGTGCAAAGCGGAATCCGCCAGGTCGTTTATGCGCAGAGCTATTCAATGGACGAGCAATCCCATAAAGTAATGAGTGAAGCTCGTATCGTGCTCAGACAATACGTTCCTCCAAAAGAGGGCATATTCATATGATCAATAGAGGCATTATTATGCGCGTTGCTAACAGCGGCGATTAAAAAATTCTGATTGTTTGTTGCTGATGATTTATTTGGCAGATACTAGAAACTAGTCTACATAGATACACCCGGTGCACGTTTGGCGATCAGTTCAACAACGCACACTTCTGCCCTATATTTCTCTAAAAACGTAAGGCCCATCTTTTTCCTTAGCATCAACTTCGATGTTTGCAACAGTCACATTGTCCACATACAAAGAAGCAGAAATATGATCACCTGGCAGCACTGGCCCGACACCCTTCGGTGTTCCTGTCAAGATCAAATCGCCTTTCTCGAGAGTCATTATCGAAGACATGTGACTAAGAATCTTGTGAATTGGAAATATCATGAGGCTGGTCATGT
>JAJLZY010000129.1:0-34716 GCA_030564885.1 Metschnikowia kofuensis (nom. inval.)
GTCTCGTCGGAGTTCTCCACCAACTGATGGACAGATAAGGTGGCATTGTATGGCTCGATGACAGTGTCAGAAACCTTTGGGGAAGGAACCACGGAGAAAGTCGCCATCATTCTGTCGGGAAACTCTTCTCTGATCCGCGAAAGCAACAATGTTCCCATACCGGATCCCGTACCACCACCCAAGGAATGAGTGATTTGGAAACCTTGTAAAGAATCGCATCCTTCGGCTTCTCTTCTGACGACGTCCATGACAGAGTCGACCAACTCCGCGCCCTCAGTGTAGTGACCCTTGGCCCACACGTTACCCGCGGACGACTGGCCGAAAATGTAGTTATCTGGTCTAAATAAGTTGCCGATTGGACCTGCCTTTACTGCGTCGATTGTACCTGGCTCCAAGTCCACAAGCACGGCACGAGGCACGTATTTACCGGAGGAGGCTTCATTGAAGTAAACGTCCAATTTGGCCTTTTGGATACCCTCGTCACCGTGGTAGTTTCCATTATTATCCAAGCCGTGTTCGCCACAGATGGTTTCCCAAAAGGCAGCACCCTAGTTTTGTTAGTAAACGGGATCAATTTGCGAGAATTGGAAAGTGGAAGTTCACATACTATTTGATTACCACATTGGCCGGTGGACAAATGAATCTAGAAGAGGTTAGTATAAAGAAAGCTGGGTGGTGATTTGAAGACAAGGCAGCGTCACGTGACTAGATAATAGGCCATCAGTTAACGGCGGGAACTCAAGCTATTTGGACATAAATCTGGAATTGGATTTGCTCGAATCTTGTTGAGACGGGAATTTCTTGATATCACAGGCGCTTAGGCTATATCTTGAGGAAATTTCTTGCTCTGGATGCGAGACCCCTATTATGCGCCTTATACAACTCAAAGGTATCATGGCAAACACCATATCACGCATATAATCAGATCCGCTTATGGGGCATTCTCCATTTTCCATGGCAAATTCTCATCTTATGATCGAGTTTGCTTCGAAAAACGGGTGTTTCATCACATGGCATAGCCATCTTGGGTCTCCTGAAGCATGCATCATTCGCGTCTCAGATTAAGGTCAAATCAAGCTTTGAGTGCGGGGAAAAGAAGGGGTCTGCCAAGAATCGAGCTGGGTTCCGTCGCCGTGCCTTTTGTCGTATATTGACATACGATTTCTCTCATTTTTGTGTTTTGAGAGGCGATAGGAAGCGAGTATCTAGGGGATTGACTGGGAATTCGAGCGTGAAGGCTGCTCCAGGCCTTGTTTGTTTTCTGTGCGGAACCTCACATCCAGGAAGCGGTGCGCGCACGACCCCGGAGTGTTGTCATATTCCCGTTTTGGGACCGTGGAGCGGCTGCGACCACCGCTACGAACTAATTTTCGGGGGCAGATATGAGAGTAAATTGGAGGGTTTATTTACTGTTTATTTGTTTTGAGATTAAAGTGCATTTCGCTGATTATATCTTGAGCTTTTTGTGAGGTTTCCGATGGTTCTACGTGTTTTTGCTATGCCTTCTTTTGTTGAATTGGTTATGCTGAGAGTGTTAGAGCCTAGAGCCTGGAGGCGACTCGCGTGGTGCCAAGTTTCTGTGCAGGCGAAGCTGTATGAGCCTGTGAGGAAGACTCGCAGCCATTGTTTGAGAGACGAGTGAAATCTTGAAATAGTGCTCGAGTATGAGAGAAAATGGGCTCACTTAGTTTTGCATTCCGGTATTTGTGCTGTTATTGCAGCAGACCATAAAGGTAAATGAGAGATTTTGACTTCTGTCTATTTTAATTAATCCGTCAAAGATTGTTGAGTTTCAAATGATTAGCTCCCCTTTTTAACTTTAACGGAATAAACCAGGAACATGAAGAAATCATTAAAAAACACCGAGTGATAGCCACCACATTTTGTGTATATTTTCTCAGGCTGTATATGATGAAAAATTGAAATGACAGAGAAACTATACTCAATGAAGCTCGCCCTTAGTCACATTTGAAACCCCAGACCATTTTCCCAGCATGTGGAATGTATATATGGCTGCAGACGGTGGCAAGTGCGATGATCGTCAACTCACTCGAGAATAAAAATATAGTACTTGAAACATATTGATACCAAGATAAAAATCTACATCCCTTATTGAACGATTTTTGGGGGCCGCCCAATCAGGAATAATTTTCTTCATCGGCAAATCGTGCAGTATCTTCCGGAGCCTCGGCCAATAAAAAAAGTACTCTTGATTTCACTGAGCACTCTGCGCGCCTTCGTTTGGAGTGATATCGGGCCCTTGTCTCGAAGACAGAGTCTTGAGTTCAATTGAGCAGAGACCAAACTTGAGAAAACGGATCATGAGATTTTTGAGATCAAATTTGAAATTAGGTCACGTCAGGTTCATTTTTCTTTGTATTGTTTTCTGTAAGCTCGTCTCAAATTCGAATGTGTCACTCCAACAAATAGAAAATGAATGAGAGTGCTATGACTGGTTGCCTGAGAAGGCTTCCATATTATAACTATTGGAATTAAACAGTAAAAAGAATCACCAACAAGTTGAAGGGAAAGTTATTATGTGGAATTAAAAAGCTTCAATGTTAGATTTAAATTTTATTGTGAGATGTGAAAAGTCAAGAGTTCGCCAGCCTTTTGCTAATACAAGTGTGTGCCTAGTTGAAAATGCTCTCCACGAAGATAGAGGCTCAAGCAAATGTACACATTAGCCGCACCAAGGAAATCGGTCATAAAGTCACACAAGACATGTTACGGCGAGAAAAAATAGGTGGAAAACAGACCAAAAATTGCAAGCCTCATATCTCTTTCTCGAATTTGCTCCAAAAGATTCCTCAGGATGTTTTTTTCTCTAGAATTAAACTTCAGATTAAGGCTCTAGGTCTTTTTTTGGCTTATCTACCAAACCTTAGCGTGTGGGCCTGTACACATCTCAGGGCCTCTGGTGCGGTTCGCATTCTCTCAGATTCACGCTTCAATCTAACCAACGCATACTCTCAGCTCCACCACGACCATTTCATCCATCTGTTCACGGCACTTGCCGCCAATTTTTTGACCGCAGACCTCACAATTTCAGCTGAACAGACCCGAAACAAACTCAAAACAAACTTTGAACACTCTTGACACTCGAGACACCTCCAGACAATGTCCTCTGCCATCCAGAACCGGACCCACGAGTTCCAACAATGCGTGGCATCTTTCGATAAGATAAACAAAGTGGGGACGCCCCAGCAGCGCAATTTGCCGCCTAAAAAATCGAAGTTCAGCCAGCAGGCCAGTGTGATAGCCAAAGACATTGCACACACCACCGAGCTTTTGCTGAAACTAGCGCTTTTGGCCAAGCGCAAGCCGCTTTTCGATGACCGGCCAGTGGAAATTGGCGAATTGACCTATGTCATCAAGCAAGACATCTTCAAGATCGAACAAAGCATCCAGGGCTTGCAGAAGTATGCACGGGGAGAGTCGCTGATCCAGGTGGACTCGCAAATCTCACAGAATCTGAAAAATGTGTTGAATCTCTTGAACTCGAAGATGAAGAACGTTAGTGGGGAGTTCAAGTCCGTGTTGGAGCTCAGGCAGAAGAACGAGCTCGTGAACAAATCGCGCAAGGAAAACTTCCTATCTGCGGCACTGAACCTCCGGCAGAACTCACACACGCCGACATTGAATGCCGGAAACAGCATGGCCAATCTTGCCAATTTGGGCGAAAACCCGTACTTGATGCCCGAGGCCCACGAATCACAAGCTGAAGGGAACGGAGACTTGTTATCGATCCCGGACCAGACCCGCCAGCTTTTGCTCATGGAAGAGCAAAGCAACGAGTATTTGCAGCTGAGAAATACTGCCGTGGAAACAATCGAAGCCACCATCAACGAGGTCGGGAACTTGTTTCTGCAGTTGGCAACCATGGTCACGGAGCAGGGCGAGACAATCCAGAGAATCGACCAAAATGTCGAAGATATAGATATGAACATTATGGGTGCACAACGAGAGCTTTTGAAATACTATGCCCATATCTCAAGTAATCGGTGGTTATTTCTCAAGATCTTTGGCGTGTTGCTCGCGTTCTTTTTCCTCTGGGTTGTTGTCAGTTGAGCGCGTTGGCGACTTGGTGAATGCTACTGGGGTGTGATGTATTTATATCTGGTTAATTCGACAGGGACAGATTGAATAGGGACAGACTGGATAGGGACAGACTCGATTGGGATGGATTCCATTGCGGTCTTGTGGGATTGCGAGGTAACATAGAACCCCTTAATCTGGATGCATTATTTGAGGGTACTGAATTGATAGAAATCCCATGCAATCTAGGGGATAAAGAACTGGCAATGAATTGTGACACATGTTCACAAGACCTTGCTGTGTGGGTGGCCACAAGTGAAAAGAGGAGGCACAAAATTCGAAGAGTTCACACTTGATCTACGATGAACCTTTGAAAAAAAACCTTTATCACCTTTATCTCACAATCTTGAGGATGCCCACACGACATATTCTCGAAGGAAGTGTTCATGAAATCCACTTGTTGCGTCGCCTTTATGCAATTGAATTCTGAACGGAATATATCTTGCGAGCTTTAAAAGTGCCAAACCCCGGGCTGTCTTGAGCATATATGGAAAACCGTGACAAATTCAACGGGCGACTTGGTGCAAGCGGCTAATAGAAAAAATGATTAGCATCAATTAAGGGACAAGGTCGATCACAACGACTGCGTTCTCTTTATCTTTTCAATACCGTGCTATCTACATGCTAACCTCTCTTTCAATTGAGGTGACCAAAGCCCACTTCTCGACTACAGTCGCTTCTTATATATGTATCAAATAGCTCCATGAAACATCCTTGTCACAAGTTCGTAAATCTATGACTGTCATGGCATATGTACACACCATATCTATCATTGCGGAACCCAGATCTCAACAGCACCAATACTAATATGGTAGACAAAGACTGTGAAAAAGAGGATAAAAAAGATGAAAGTGCCAAACGAGAAATTCTTCATCACCGATATCTTTATAAGTCTCTTAACTATTTCTTTCCGACGTTGTCTGTCGACCCATACAAACTAGTAAATTACACTCTTTATAAGTCGTGCGCGACACAAAGCAGACGGCCCCCCGCCACGGATCTCCAGGATTATCTGGGCGGCTTATCAGCAGATGAAGCACACATATCTCAAGCATAAACACTACTAAATAAGCTAAACACCGCCGTTTTGAGACCTTCTCTCAGAGCTGTTTTGTAATTTTTCCCCTTTAATCCTTCAAATTACTCATTGACCCTTCCCTAACTTCACCCTCATAATTACACGCCAGGATGTGGAACTACATGTTTGGCGGCAACAGACAGCAGAAGAAAGAGTTGCCGAAAAAGGCGATCGTGGAGTTGCGGGAGCATATCCAGATGCTTAACAAAAAGAGAAACCACCTCGACCTGCAAATCTCCGACCAGGAGCAGGTGGCACGGAAACACATTGCCACAAACAAGGCGTTGGCCAAAAACGCCCTCAAGAGGAAGAAAGGATACGAGGCAAACTTGATGAAAATCGAGAACCAGATCGATTCCTTGGAGACCCAGTTGACCGCCATCGAAAGCGCCAACTTGAACTTGGAGACGATGAAGGCCATGAAACAAGGGGCCTCGGCAATGAAACAAATACACGGCGAGTACGATGTCGACAAGGTCGAGACTACCATGGACGACATTCGCGAGCAAGTGGAGTTGGCAGACGAGATTTCCGAGGCAATCTCGCGTCCTGTGGGTACGGGATACGTCGACGAAGACGAGTTGGACGAGGAGTTGGCCGCGCTACAGGCCGAGGACCAGGAGGCCCGCCAGCAAGAAAAGCAGCAGGGTCAAAGATCATCCGCCCAGCCGGCGCTGGCATTGCCCGATTTTCCTGCAGTCAGCAAGAGCAAGCCACAGGCTCAAGAGGAAGAGGATGAAGACGAAGAGGCGCTCAGGGCGTTGCAGGCAGAAATGGGACTATAGGCATTGCCTGAGTAAGACAGACACCGTCTTGAGTATCATCTGCTTTATCATAGCGTGCGGCGGCTTTTATCAGCTCGAAAAGTTTCGCTGAATTCAAGGCTCGAGTCTTCATCCTGTGCCCTTGAAACTCTGCCGAAGAGTCTGGTCGGTGCATTGAGCAATGTATACAATGGTTTCGAGGACATTGTGATCGTCATTGCTCGCCGCTCTTTGCAGCAGACGAAAATCTGAAAGTCGATCTGGGTCAAAGGCCTCGTAAACAAAGATCGCTTGATGTGCTGCGGGGTCTGCTTCAGGAGGAATCGCTCGCTCGCTCGTCGGCCGACACTTTCTCTTCTCTTGTGCGACCATGGATTACTGTTGCCTCACAGGGCTGAAGGTACGAACAGACTGGTCCAATGTCTTCTTTCGCTAAGTTTTAGAAAACTCGAGCACTCTTCTATAGTGGCACCCGCTTTTTCGGGTATCAGCTCATGGGCGAGAGAGCAAATCCACACTTGAGAAAAAAGCCATTGAATATTTTTCTGGAGGATACCTCTTCCGAACTATCTATCATTCCAGTTGTTAGGCTTTCTCCATGTGCTTCATATTTACACAGAACAACTCATTAATACCTATACCAAGAATCTTGTATTTCAGCCAAACTTGTCAACAAACTGTGCTTGACTCTTCTTTTGACGACACCTCGCAACTCTTCTACATTTCCTGAATCCAGTAATCAGATCCATTGGATCAGAGAAGGTTTTTTTAATATAATTCCTACAGTATTATAACAGCGCTCAACTAGATGTCGGTGACTGATATGGTATGTCCTTCACAGAAAAAAAAGAGAGAACTATTATTCATTCGATTCATGTCCGCCAAAAATTGAGATTGCTAAAAAACCCAAAGATCTCAACGAAGCGTCATGAATTTGAATTCATTCCAGCCCATGGCAGCTGAAGTAGACCTCATTTGGCAATTGCAAGATCAAGTCACGAATTGTGGATTCCGCAAGTCTGATTTCCTTATGGAAAAGACTCGAGGGCAACTCCGGTACGTCTTCCAAATCATTCATGTTCTTTTCCCAGGTTTTTGCTTGACGCCAAAAGTGGAGCAATCTTCCCATGTAGTCTTTCAACAGATAATCAAGAGCACCGTTTGAGTCACGCAAAATGAAAGGCCGGATATTGAGCTCAACCATTTTGTAAACCCAAGCACACTCTGGGGTTTTGCACAAGCTGTAGTGAGTGAGTTCCGATATCAGACCAGACATTCTTTGAAACATCAGCTTAACATAATGAACTCGCTTTGCCAAATCTTCGGTATAAGGAACAGAATAAACACGCTCTTCAAGGATCAGAAATTCAGCTTTCAATATTTCGGCACGGGCTTCAAACCCTATATAATCGAATCGTCCCCTGGAAATGAACGATTTGAGCAACTTCAAAAACTTTGCTAGAGATTCTTCGGCGACGACAAGCGATTCAGGCGATTGATGTTTCCATACTGCTCGGCTTTGGATCGTTTGATATTCTGAACCCAGCTTATTGCCTAAGGGTGAATGTTCTGGTCTAAATTCCTGAAAGCTCTTAATCGACGGCTTTCCTAAAGCCGGCTCATTTTCAGATGAACACTGAGTGTTCATGACGAGCAAGAGAGAGCTCAAAGTGACATAAATCAGAATTGTACTTCTCATATTGTGATATGTAAAATACAATACTACTTTCAAGACTACCTACAATACGCTGGCTTTATATGGAGTATTGATAAATCTTAGAATAGGGGAATCACTACTTCAGCTGGATTTCACTTTTGTTTTTGTTTCCCAAAGGCCGGCAGATTGGATAATCGATGTAACTATTCGAGGCCCCAGAGGCTGCATTTCGTTTCACAATGAAGCAGTGAATTTCAGTCTAATTCCTGCTTTACTGAAAACTTTTTTAGATTCGACTTCATACACAGTATTGTGACAAACGCCAGCAATCTGGAGCTGGAGCTCAAATCCGCTCCCAAATCGCCATTCAGCCTCTCAATCTCTGCTACTAAGGAAACGACATAAGGGACCTCGGGATCTGAGATATCATAAGTTGCAAGGTCTCTTCGACTCTAGCGAATGCAATCTCGAACTTCATGGAATCAGCCAGAGAGACACGCGTCAATTGCCGAAATTTCCCGCTCCAAAAACGGAAGCTGCTCTCGAGTCGTTTGATTTCTCCAATGTATCCATCGACGTGAGGATCAAGATCTCCGTAGGAGTCAAGGAGGGACAATGCTCTCACCCTGAGCTCAAGTAGCTTGTAGATCAAGCGATGTGATGCAAGACCACTTTTTTCATGGAGATTCCACTGTTTATTGGCTTCAAGCATGGCCGAGAACATGACTTCTGCAAACGAAAGCTGGTCCATGAGGTCTTGTGGCGAATCTCCGAGAAGCTTCAGTGCAGTGATGTTCGAAAACGTTGAATTCAAGACGTTCAATCTTTCTTCGAATGTCACAATATCAAGTCCTGTTTCATGTACAAAAAGCTTTAAGCGTCCAACAAAGGTTCTCAATTCCAGGCTTCGTGAAAGAAGCCCTCTAGCCCTTTGATCAAGAAAGGAATCATTTAACTGGGTATTGAAAAGATGTGAATTAGAAACTTCGAATTTGAGCATTGTATCTGTAATGTTGCCCGAAAGATACAGCGGTTGATGCTTGCTGCGATCGATAGTCAAAGCTTGCGAGAAGACTAACATGAATAAAGCTAACGTCAACTTGATAATTACCATTTTCGCCCTTGAGAAAAAATTTGCTTTTATGAAGGCTTCTGCCGAAGACTGCCGGAGAGAGGTGATTTCTGAAGTAATAGACTTTATATGGATTGATGCACGAGTCTCCACCTTAAAAAGAAACACTAAATCGGTGTCCGAATTCGAATTAGTAACGATATCCTAGTAAATTGTGACGTTGCAGACTCGACAATATCATTCTTCATGAAGCCTGAGCAGAGTACAATAGCTCACGATTAGCAGAGCTCACTTATGTAACAATGCAGAAGTCCGATGCCGCAGATCCATATGCGGGCCAGAGATGGATTGCAATCATATCGGTATTCCGCTAATGAGTTGTTTTCTTCCGGTGACTTTGTTTGAATTTGTGGCCTTGGACTCTCTCATCATCCGATGATGACCTATGACATGAAGTTGAAACAGGTCTGGATTGGACAGGCTCATTGTTTCGTGAAGCTACGAGCGCTTTCGAAGTGATGTTTCAAGTTTTATCCTCGAATGAAGATAAGCTCTGGATACTGAGGATCTGCTCTCAAGCTGATTGCATATCGAGAACCTTAATTCGATAGTTTGCCCATTTTGATGAGGGCAATCAGCACCCGGAGGAATATGTGCAATATCGCTGATTGGCTCGGTAATGGTGTTCATCCAATGCGAAGGTGACTGACGAGTGGCAGAAGGTCAAAATCTAGGTTATGTTCGAGACTCTCTCACGAGCTTTGGCAGCTCCAATGAATGATGCGACTCGGGAATCTGATCCTCTTCGTTAAAGCTTGCTCGAGGTTCGTGAGTTGACGTGGGTGATTTTCAGAGCGGTGATATCCGAATGACAAATGGATGACCGGCGTATATACAAATGAGCTCCTCGGTACTCGATTGTCTGTATGACAGAGCAGGGTGTGTTTTAACGAACTAGATATTCATCGACGTAATTGCTCGAATGACGCAAGCCTTCTGCCGAAGTAATGACCTAGATCACGCCGTTTGGAAAGTCCCAATATCGAGTTTTCAATCCGAGATCTAAAGCTTTGCAACAAAAGCGGGAACAAAGCAATGAGTATCTTCCACGTTTCAATCATACACGCCACCGCCACCGCCAGCACCGCAGAAACAATTCGAACACAGATGTAATCTCCTCTTCTTTCTCCAATGTGTCCCGTGAGGAGAGACGAACTCACCATATTCTTGAAACAAGTATGATGTTCTTTTTCATTCGTCAGTATTCTTGCTGTCTGAAATACCACTTGTATCCGCCATACCTCGTAATGTACATCGTTCTTGTCTTGTAATAGGTCTTTTTAATTACGAGACGAGTTATAATATGTCGTTTTAGAAGAGCCCGGAAATCCGCCCGACAGACCCTGGCTTTTTTTGCTTGGTGCCAAGGGAGCCCCGCCGCGGCCAAACGCCTCACGAGGTCTTGGCAAATCCCCTTGGGATATTCTCTCATTGTCTTTTTTTATATATTCTGCATATCCCGGGCGGGTATGGCGGCCTTCGGTATCATATGCAATATTTGCTTTTTGTGGAGGGACAGTGTAGGTGTAAGTCCCCTGTGGCGGAGCAGCCTGGTTTGGGCCGCCGCTGAATTCACTGTTTTGCCAGCCAGGAGGTGGCGGGTAGGAAGTAAAAGTATCATTATCATAGGCGCTATCTTTTTTTTCTGGCGGGTATTCATTGGGCCCATAATTACTTGAATACGAAGGGGCGTCTGATCGATTTTGTGGCCAATCGTTGGTGTTTTGGGTAGCTTCCAGTTGATCATAAGAAGGCGGCTCGTCGCTTGGCTGGCCCCCAGTCAATTTAGAAAATGCTTTCTTCATTGCAGGTGTCACTTCTTGTTTTATTCGGGAAGGAATGAATTCTAAATAAAAGAATAAAAGACTTAACTTATTTCAAGTGAATCCTTAAATAGAGAGTAGTACTACTTGAGGTAAAACGTGGCACTTCCAGATTGCACCAGATGAATATGAATGGCGGGGTAGGAGTGACCGCAGCTTGCTACTAGAAAAAAAGGTGCGGCTGGCAGACGGCATGATGCACGTGACCTCCGACTTGTTGTGGTGTGTGGTGTACGGGTGTCACCAATTTTTTCAATTCGAGCGTAAGAGGTCATTAATACAGATCTTGAGTCGAGTTTCTGAAGCTTCAATACCCTATACATAACTGGAATTATGTTTCGTCGCACCGCATGCTTTTTGGGCCAAACACAAAAGATATTCACCCGTGGTAAGAAAACCACCGGTGTCAACCCATCGACGCAAAGAGTCGTAAACCAGCTTTCGGCACTCTCGGCCAGTAAGAAACAACCCAAACTCTTGAAGTTGTGCCCTGAAGACCTCATCAAACACAAGACAATCACCAACGCATGGAAGGTGTTCACAAGAAAGCAGGAGAGCAAAGCTTTGTATCAACTCAAACAACAATACAAGAGTATAAAGAATGCGATGGACGAATTAAAAGAGTTGAGCCCTGAGTTGTACGAGGCTGCCAACTCTCCGGAAAAGATGAAGAGATTCCCTTTGGACATGAAAGTTCCTACAGACTTTCCTGCGAACCAGCCGTGGGTGTACGATTTCGAAAGACCAAACACAGAGGCGAAGTAAGCCGCCATTTCATGCATAGATGACCAGACGCCATGTACATATACTATAACACAGCATTCTCAGATCTTTCCAGCGATTTAAGATCGCACGCATCTCCTGTAGAGTACCAGACTCTGGAAGAGATTCGCAATCGAATGGCTTTTGGAGCCAATGAGAGTGTGCTGATTGCGTAAATGCCCTCATAATGAGTAGTCCAACGTTCACATGATTCATGAAGCGAGGCGACACTCAGAGCTATACCAAGTAAAGTAGATACGGCTCCCAAACCAATTGAAAAACTTGCATCAGAATCGCACCTCCATCAGATTGCTCACGACTAAACCTTCTTCTTTCTTGGAGTCCCTCCACTTACATCTTTTCCCAGCGTAGCGCCAGTGGGTGGCTCCACCAAATCTTCATAATCATCTAGATCAGTGGAAGCCGAGGCTGTCCCCTGTTTCTTCAGTAGAGTCTTGACGAATGTAGCCGAGGACATACTAAAAATGTGGTCCTCGTCGGTAATAACAAACTTGCGCTTATTACTTCCCCCAGAATTGCTTTTCGCAAAATTGTCGAACCCCTTCACGATGTTTCCGTAGATGCTGTCGTCGAAATACTCTGTTTCCTTTTCGTAGATGGACTCCTCTAGCTCCGCGAGTTTTGCGTCGATTTCTTTCTTTTTTAGAATCAGCCGCGTGAGGTCATTTTTGAGTTTCGTATACTGGTCTATCGAAGAATCTTTTTTGCTCATCATCACCGATGTCCGCTCACTGAATCGATATGTTGATGGTGAGTTTGCCTCATACCGGTGAGGTGTTTCACATCAGTACACCACATCATCAAGTGCCTTGAAATGTTTCACTTGCGTAAGGTAGGCCAGTGGGGTCATTTTTGCACGAAGTCGTTCTTGAATACCTTTGAAATAGCATTTGATTTGATGGCAAACATTCTACTATATGATTGCTGTCTGGCCAGAAATCGCCAGTTCCGGATTTTTTCTGCACAATATCGCTCACTTTGCGAGCTGCGACTCATCGTGAATGAGGCGGTTATGTGGCAAGTTCAGCCGGCCCTTACGAAAGATGTTATGCATGTCAAAAACAAATTCTCTTCAGCAACAAAAATGTACTCAACGGCTTAAGCACTGGCCAGTCAGTAAGTCGAATTTCTCTTATACGTGTCTACATTTTTAAAGACTCCTGTCACCCAGCTTTGCCAAGCACAGCCAAGCTATCCTTATCATTTTAGAGTCGAGACTCTCTCGCTTTTGCTGTTCAGGGTAAAAGGGACTCCTAAGGCGTTGACACACCAAGAATGAAGCAAGAGTCCGCCCTCACAAAAACGGTATTCCACAATTTGCCTGATGGGATTGAGCATTGTGGCAATATGAATGGCGAGTTCGTATAAGAGCCCCTTTCCTGGGGCGCATGAGGTTATTGTTTTGCACGTAGGAAAGGGGTGCTACAAGTCCGACTGGTGCATCCGTGTGGTCATTGTGGAGCATTTACGCATTTTGCCGGGCGAGTGAGACACACTATGCAATGGCGCATGGCTTTCTCGGCCGATCCGAGACAACTCGGATTTCGCACTGCATGCGCTCGGAGCGCAAAAATTCAGGGAGAATGCATAACTGAGACAGGCACACAATTATGCATGCAAGCCACCGCATCAGTGCTGCGTAATTCCTCAGCCCGGGGTTCCGCTTTAAGTCACAGCCAGGTATGTTATCGGTATTTGTGGCGAGGGAGAGGGGATTTTTGAAGCGCTGAACGTAATTTTTTTTTTGATGCTGGAGTTCCGCCTCTCCTTTCTTCAAGATTTCCGAAATTCGCGCGATGCCTTTTGTACTTGGGCCTCAAGACCATTTTCATGATTTCCAAAGTAGAGTCAACGGTATATCCTCTAGTGGCTCGGCATTTCAAAAATTTCGAAAACAAAAAATTTTGTGACGAGAAAATTTTGACGTCGCGTCGTTTTCATTAGATCGACAGTTTTTTTTTTTCTTTTTCTGTGACAATGTTTCACTTATTCAAGTCATGGTTCAATTTGTCATACGGTTCTCACCGATAAGTGACAATCAGGCTCATTATGCAATTGACAAAAAAAGGGTGGTTGCCTCGATATCTTGTCGAAGAATTGAGGCAAATCCCGACATTCGCGGGCAACTCAAATGCCACATTCTCAGCCAAATCAAAATTCGACCTTTGCAGTTGCAGTCACGAAAGTTCGCCAGGACTGCTTTTAAGCAGATTCCTTCTTATGAACGGCTTCCTTCCTCTTGGTTTTCCCACTCACCTTGGTGGAGCTCTAGGTATCTAATTGCAAGTAATCTTTGAGAAGAAGAGCAATGCTGCTTTCACTCAAAGACGAAAAACGTTGTTTGTTTTCTCTCTTATGAGCGGATCTGCGACACGATGCTGCTCATGAAAGGGAGAGGTATTGAAATACTCAATTAGCGTCAAGTCAACGCGTCGGCTACAATGGAGTGTTTAGAAAATCGATCAAATATCAGACCGATCCAATGCAAATCAAATCATCAAGTTGAAACCGATACAAGTTACTTTATGAAAGGCCCATGACCAAGCAGCTTGTCAGCGCTTGGGCGTCTAATTCAGAGGGGGTCTCAAGATCACGTGATTTGGAGGGCATCAAAATCCTGAGGGATGAAACAAAAAAATCAAGGTCGGAATTCATTGTGTTTTGCACGACTCCGCGCTGTTCTCGCACCTTCCATAACTTCCTTTTCCTCGTCCGGCGTCGCGCTCCGGGCCACTCCGGGCCACAGAATCTGCTCTGTATGCGCATGCCAACTCCGACCCCGAAAACTCTTACAGGACTCTTTCGTCGCTGCGAAACCGCGTGGTTCGCGCGAAATCTGTGGTGTCCACAGCGGTGGCCTAATTTTTGATTGAAGACAACAAAAAACAAAATCTTAGCGAAAACGGCACTCTATTGATTGAGAGGCATAACAATGAGCCAAGGCGAGACAGACAGAATCGAAAATTGATCGCAATTCTTGTCTACAATAGCGCTCAAATACCTGAGGAATTGCAGCTTAGGCTCTTGGTCGCCCGCCAATCCCTCGTTCCGCATATTTCTAAGTGAGAATTCATGGCCTCACTATGCAAGTCGGGCATGTGTGGTCCACAGCTCGTCTCCTTATAAATTCTCACGCATTCGCACCGGGGGTCGACAAACCAAAATCTTCTTTTTTTCCATTGTCTATTATTAATCATACACAATGTCTGTTACCAAAATCCACGCCCGTTACGTCTACGACTCCAGAGGAAACCCAACCGTCGAGGTTGACTTGTTCACCGACAAGGGTAGATTCAGATCCATTGTCCCATCTGGTGCCTCCACCGGTATCCACGAGGCTTTGGAGTTGAGAGACGGCGACAAGTCCAAGTGGTTGGGCAAGGGTGTTCTCAAGGCCGTTGCCAACGTCAACGAGAAGATCGCTCCAGCTTTCATTGACGCCAAGATCGACATCACCAACCAAACCAAGGTCGACGAGTTCTTGAACTCCTTGGACGGTACTCCAAACAAGTCTAAGTTGGGTGCCAACGCCATCTTGGGTGTCTCTTTGGCTGCCGCCAAGGCCGCTGCCGCCGAGAAGAATGTTCCTTTGTACAAGCACTTGGCTGACATCTCCGGCACCAAGCAAGACAAGTTCGTCTTGCCAGTTCCTTTCCAGAACGTCGTCAACGGTGGTTCCCACGCCGGTGGTGCCTTGGCTTTCCAGGAGTTCATGATTGTGCCAACCGGTGCTCCAACCTTCGCCGAGGCTTTGAGAATTGGCTCTGAGGTCTACCACAACTTGAAGTCTTTGACCAAGAAGAAGTACGGCCAATCTGCCGGTAACGTCGGTGACGAGGGTGGTGTTGCCCCAGATATCGGTTCCCCAAGAGAGGCTTTGGACTTGATTGTCTCTGCCATTGAGGCTGCCGGTTACACTGGCCAAGTCGGTATTGCTTTGGATGTCGCATCCTCCGAGTTCTACAAGGACGGCAAGTACGACTTGGACTTCAAGAACCCAAACTCTGACGCTTCCAAGTGGTTGACTGGTGAGCAATTGGCTTCCTTGTACGAGGAGTTGATCAACGAGTACCCAATTGTGTCCATTGAGGACCCATTCGGCGAGGATGACTGGGAGTCCTGGGTGCACTTCTTCGCCAAGGTCTCTGACAAGATCCAAATTGTTGGCGATGACTTGACCGTCACCAACCCATTGAGAATCAAGACCGCCATCGAGAAGAAGGCCGCCAACGCCTTGTTGTTGAAGGTCAACCAAATCGGTTCTTTGTCCGAGTCCATCAACGCTGCCAACGACTCTTACTCTGCTGGCTGGGGTGTCATGGTTTCCCACAGATCCGGTGAGACTGAGGACACTTTCATTGCCGACTTGGCTGTTGGTTTGAGATCTGGTCAAATCAAGACCGGTGCTCCAGCCAGATCCGAGAGATTGGCCAAGCTCAACGAGATCTTGAGAATCGAGGAGGAGTTGGGTGACAAGGCCGTCTACGCCGGTAAGGACTTCAGAATCGCCTCCACTTTGTAAGTGAGCGATCCCTTGACCTGTCGATAGGTACGTCAAATAGTAGATAGCTATTTTAAGATACGAACTCTAAGATTTTGTTTCCTTGTAGGGTTGTAGGGTCTCATCAGTGATGAAATAATGAGTAGTCGAAAGGTAATCGAGTTCAAGGTCTTTACAAGATCTGGGTCGAGGGTATTATAACTTGTGACTTGACTGGCGGAAACTAAAACCTGTCTCGAACCGCACAGTAGTCAAGAAAACACAGCTCGATAATTACAAAATCCGAAAATGAACATTTGTTGCCCTTCACGGGAATTATATTCGCTAAAAAACAAAAAAGCGTCTATTGAATGTCCTGTTTGATTTTGTCCAATGCTTCGTTGAGGCGAGCCACAACAATATAGACCTCCTTGAATGTGTTGTAGAGTGGCACAGGGGCGAGCCTGATTACATCTGGACGTCTCTCGTCACATATTATGGCGTGTTCGTGCAAGTACCTGTGAGCTTTTTCCATGACATTTCGAGATGCTTCTTCGAAATGAGGCTGGAAAAGCAACGAGAGCTGGCATCCTCTTTTGTCCGGGTTCGTAGGAGTGAGAATCTTGAACCCAAACTTTGACTTTTCGGCATTCACTGATAAATAGTGTGCGCTCAGTACCAACAATTCCTCGAGATATTTAGTCATAGCAACACTTTTCTTACGAAGCTCACACACTCCTCCAACCTTTTGGAAGATCTTCAAAGAACTTTGTAAAGCCACACAGTCAATCACGCTTGGGTTCAGCTGGCGATAAGAGAGAGCCGATTGGATCGGGTCAAAATCCTCTAGCATCTTAAACCTTTGAGAAGCGTTGTTTCCCCACCACCCGGCTAGCCGAGGCGCAAAGTCCTCGCTCAGATTGTTCTTCGTGTAACGTTCGTGGACGTAAATCCCACCAATGGCTCCAGGTCCAGAATTGAGATATTTGTACGAGCACCATGCGGCAAAGTCGACATTCCAGTCGTGCAAAGAGAGCGGCACGTTCCCAACGGCGTGAGCCAAATCCCATCCTACTACGGCGCCGCTATCCTGCGCATATTTAGTGATTGTCTTGATATCGAAAAACTGGCCAGTATAGTACTGTATGCCGGGAAAGAGCACGACCGCAAGCTCATCTTTGTGCAATTCTATCGTGTCTAGAATATGCTGTGTTTTGAGGTATGTTTCACCCTCTGGAACCTCGATCTGGATCAAGTGAGACTCGTCGAATCCGTGCAATGTCACCATGTTTAAGAATGCATAGTAATCCGACGGAAACGCGTTTTTCTCAAACAAGATCTTTGTACGCTTGCCTTTTGGCTTATAAAACGAGACCAAGAGTGAATTCAAATTTGCTGTGAGCGACCCCATGGCAGCGACTTCAGTCAGCTTCGCACCTACAACCGGAGCTAGGAGATCGACAAGAGGCAAGTCGATATCCATCCACATGGTCTTCCCTTCGCCCGGGTGGTTGAAATGCGCCTCAACTGCTCTCTCGCCCCACGCTTTCAATTCGGCCTCGACAGCATCCCGAGTAGATTTGGGCATAAGTCCTAGCGAGTTTCCACAGAAATAAATCGATGAGTCATCCGGCCTAAATTGTGAGGAGTGCACTCCTAATGACTCGAATGTCGGTACGACAAACTCTCCATTGTGAACCTCATACTGACTGTCTAGATCAAGGTGCTTTTGCGTCATTTGGAGATGCCGTTTAGGATCGCCACAAGCAATTCATTAGGGCGGAATTTGAAGCGTGCGTGCGCTGATCAAAAACCCATGGGCGAAAATATGCGCTAAGGCCCGTCGCGAGGTGAGGGCAAATTCCATCGAGGCCGGGCAAATTGAGTAGTTGGGATCTTAGGAAGAACGCGCGGTGAGCTCGCCTTGTGAATGTAACGACCGGGCACTGCTTGGCAACGAAAAGCTTAAAGTCTCGAAATACGAACCCGCGACGGAGTTGGCAGCCTGAAGAGCCGACAGATAACGTTATTACAAATCACGGAATTATCCCTCGGAGATCTGGCCCGTTTTCCCATGTGGTTTTGACGTCATTCCGCTGCACTCGCCCGGCACTGCGCGCAAGAAAACCGAGACAACCCTCGCCACATCGGCTCGCCTCGAGACACTCCTTGGCGCACCCGCCTCAAAATGACGTACCTGGATCTGAGCTATATTTAGTAACAGAGGACTTACGGGTGCCCTGTACTCAAAAAACTCTGATATACCCCTAAGAATTGCCCATGAAAGCAATTTGAGACTTTGAGGCCACAAACAAACGCGAGCAATTTACGGGCCACACCTGGCTTGTGAGTGGCTAGTTCAGGCGTGAGCGTTGTGGTGCTCTGTCATAATATGCAGTACATGGGGCAGATCCACCGGTTGCGTCCCTCAGCTTGTCTCAAAGATCGGAATTCCGCGACCTAGAGGTGAAACCCCGAGGAAGGCGTATCTGCTGTGTTTTGTAGCAACGAGAACCGAGCCTGATTTGGCCTGTGTTAAGAAGACCATCAGTAACAAGTCTTGAGTGGAATTGGAACGTTCGTAACTAAAAAGGTGAAAAAATAAAACGAAAACAATTATAGAGAATGGTCATTATTGAACTGATCTTTGATCAGCACTATCACTCAGATATTCCTGATTGTTTGAGCCAATCACAGACGATGAGCGTTCTCATATACGTATAAACTTTCAAGTCACACGTCAAAGGAATGCCTAAGGGCAAAGGACACGGATATCATTGATGAAGCCTATGAAGCCAATGAGATAAATCGACATTCCCGAGCGTTATGTCATGAAAACCTTGCTTGGCGAAAATCAAGACACTTATGTGTGGCAAATTGTACTATAAGAGCCTGCTCTAGCCGCCAAATTCATCGGAAGGGCTTGTGGGAGTGGTGTATACAAAGTAAAACGGGCGGACTCCCAAAGGAGTTTACCCCGAGCTAGGAAATGAGAGTATTCGCGTGCAATTCTCTCCATGCCCCACGATGCGTGCATGTGCCCACATATGCATATGTGCGTTCAGTGATGTAAGCCACCAGCAGTAAGAATTGCCCAAGTAAGCATAACCCTTTGCGCCCGGAATTAATCCCAGACGCGAGCGGAGTTGTGGCTAGTAGAGCCTCACGAGTGAGACAGAGGGAAAAGAAAAAGGCGATATGAGACAATGTTTCACAAATTGTCTGAGACATGGTATCTTGGAAATCCTTGCCGCCCAATCGTGCTCAAATGGACTTATCTGAAACTTGGCTTCCTACTCATTCATAGATACAGAAATAACACAAAGTCAAGAACTAATTTCAGGTTATACTATGGCGGCCTTGGATAAGTGACCTCTCGATGCGTGTACTTGCCCATGGTAAAGGAGAGCATTTCATGGCATTTGCGGGCGAGAACGGGGGCGAGACATGGCGAATGCGAGTTTCCTCTCGCCCATCTCAACCCAGTCAGGACTGCACATACTACGGATGATCCTGACTCAGGCAATTTCATTCGCGTCAAATACGAGGCTCGAATCTGATGATTTTTTACAATGGGCTTCATGCCAAAATCCGGCGAGCTGGACACAGCCTCATTGTCGCTTAATGGCGTCTTTAAATGGGAACGAGAAGAAATCTCTCGAACTTGCAACATGAGACAGTGAAACAATTTTTTCATGGCGCAAAGCCCAGTGCATGCAATAGTGCTGACGTCGCTTATACGTCACTCAGTCTCGCGCCTCACAAAACGCCCATTACATCATTTTCCCTCGCACCCGCCCCAACCCAGCTTTGAATACCCTGGCTGAGACCCGATGGACATTGGCCACAAACCTTGTTTTCTGCCTGGAACCTGAATGTAATGACTGGCATCCCCTCTCGTATGCACAGTGATGTTCTCCGCACGCCCCTTCGCTGATGTACATTAATTGAAGGAGTCACTCAGGAATACAGCAATCCATTTCAGTATCGTATCATGAAAATGAACGCCCCAACGGTCAAAGTAGTAGTGGTCAAATTCGGGTGTCGGAGTCTATTGTAGAAATTGTAGCCGGGCCTAGCCCCTTCGATGGAACTCGATACTGGGTGCGACCGGTCACGTGGCTCGCACCTCGAGGGCACGGTGTAAGGCATACGCGCAATTGCGCTCTCGATGTGTGGTGACGTTTGTTATAGGGGATGGCCTCACTGTTTTCAGCAGTTGTGCACACAGCTCTAAGACAAACTTTGTTCCGGATGTGTCCCGGATCTTTGTAAGTTGACTCAGGCATCCTTGTTAATCAAGAAACGAGTATTAAAGTAAAAAAAGAATATCAGAGTGACCCTCAGATTTCTTGAAATCATCCAAGCGCAAAAAAGCGGGTCTAGAGCCCAAATCTCATAATTGTCCACTTCCAGAAAATATACTAACCCGGGATTATCCCAACCTGTGGCTGTACTTTTCTATACAGGCGCTGTACGCCTGCATTGCATCTCAAATGCAGCATGTATATGGGAGCGCTCCGTGTTTAATTCTTCATGCTGCGTTTGAATTCGCCCGCAGTGGAGAAAATGGCGCATGTGCAGCATTTCTCGTTTGTGCACATTGATCACCCAGGTGTGTCCCAGATTCTCACCTTATTTAAGTATCTCTCGAATTCCTCGCAATTCCCTCTCTTTTCTTATTTCATATCTCACGATCAAAGACATTGTATTTCTAACACATCAAAGACAATACAAGTTCACCTGCAGACCCGCATTTACATCACCACGATATCACATACAATGGTCTATTCTACCGATGCTAGCAAATGGAGAGCTTACCAGTTCCTGGACCCTTTCGCTGCGGGATCTTTCTTCGTCTGCAATAAGATCAACTCACACTTCTGCCGCCCAGATTGTGACGCCCACCCCATCACCGAATTGCACCTGGAGATCAAGTTTGTCAACACTGCCAACGATGCTCTTCAGTTGGGGTTCTCGCCTTGCAAGTCGTGCGACCCAATGCTGGTGCCTAGCATTGATGTTAACCTCCTCTTGCTCACAGTGAAGGAGATCAATGCCATGATCGGCTTTGTACCCCCTTTGCTTGATGACGACGAGGAGAAGGTCACTGAAACCATCAAGGAAAACATCATGTGCCATAGCGCCGTGCAACGCAGAATGTCTGCTCCTGTGAACGCCTTTTCCAGCAAGAACTCAAACAACATGAAGCCAACCACATACGCCGTTTCCAAAAACGATTCCGAGCACTACCGTCTCATCGACTTGGCTTGTCGCCATCTCGCATTGGCCGCTGCCTTGTCTATCTTCAACCTTTCTGGCACCTCTGCAGGCGGAAGCCCCAGATCTGATGACAGCAGCTCGACCTCCTCCGCTAGCCTGAAGAAAAAGGGTGGCAGAAAGAGAAGAGGCGGTGTTTTGGGGTTCAAGGAGCTCGCCACGAAGTCCAAGTTGTCAGCATGGCACTTCCACAGAGTGTTCAAGAGCATCATTGGCCTCACCCCAAAGACTTACGGTGACATGTGCTGGGAGTTCTTGGAGAAGGAGAAGGAAGCCATGGATTCCCAAGAGGGGCACGTCAAGAGACACTCGAGCACCAAGTCGTTGGCCGAGACCGCTGCTTCTGAAGCTGCCTCTAAGTATGCTTCTCAAGCCACTACACCAGTCATTAAAGAGGAGCCTTACCAATTCGATTTGCAAGAGTCGTACTTGACGCCGCCTCAAACATCGTTGTTTGCCTCTCCTGGGTCCGGGCAAAAGCGTGCTCATGCTGATGAGTCGATGCCTTCCGCGAAGAGACACATCAGCAACATGTCTTCGCCACACTTGAGTCCATTCAACAACCTCAAATTGGAGGATGAGCTCGACACAAACCCTTCGTTGACCATGCGTGCCACTTCGGTTCCAAACTTGAACACGTTCGGCGCCGCTCCGAACACTCTCTTCCAGCATCTGAGAAACTTCGATTTCTTTGTCAACAGGGAGGAGATGCCATCCACCGATTCTGTGTTTGCATCTGCGCTCTCCACCAATGGCAACGAGCAGCTCAGAATACCTGACGACTTTTCGACCATGAGCATGTCCAATGACATTTCGCCAGCTACAATCGAAGATATCTCGCCATTAAACGGGTCAGCAATGATCTCGCCTGAGACGATGCCTAACAGCGATTTCACTTTTGCGATGGGCGATTATCAGTCGAATCATGGGCTCTCTTTGGCCGTGGACCCTATCAAGGAAGAGGAGTTGTACCCTAGCATGGACTTGTTTCCCGATTTATTCAAGACTGGAAACGAGTATCCATCTGACTACAACTTGAACGACCCTATGCTCTCTGGGCTTGCGCCTGAGTTGATGTCTACAATTGACTTTTAAGGTACATTTAGAGGGGCTCATGCCCTTATTCACGAAGATTACAATAATGTTTTGGTTTTTGATAATGTTGTTGTTTACGTTGTATTGAACGTTGAAGTTTGCTTTTGTTATGGGTGTTGTTTACGGTTACCGGTACAGTGCTGGATCACTAATTCGAATGGATGATATTGTCGCGAGTTTTGTTATTTGAATATTTTATAGAATTTGATTTTACGTTATTTATCTGATGGGTTATTAGTTTGTGAATGTTGACAGAGAGTCAGTTCTCGTAAGAAAACTAAGCAAAAATTAGACTATGAGATCTGAACGGTGGCGATTCTTAGCCCAGCGTCGCGGGAAAACGATATTCCAACCACTAGGGTTTGCTACAGTCATAACCAGTACCGGGCGGGAAAATGGTGAGAATGCCAAGGACATGAAAGCCGAGGAATGGCGAGACTTTCCGAGGGAACTATACGCAGGCATCTTTTTTTATAGAATGGGTGGCCGCTCGACCGCCGCTCGACCGCCGTTCGACGGGTCAAGGTTACTAACGCCCAGCGCCGGGCAGCAGCATCCGGCAATCGCCGGGTTCATAGGAGAAAATGCTATCATAGGTGAACCTTGATTCGCCATAAGCCATCTCAACAATTACCATTATAAAGATTTGGAGTGAAATCTTTGAGCGGGGTGTACGAAGGCAAAAAAAAAAGCCCAATCTGGCATTCGCACAGCAGCAAAGGAAGTTGTGGGATGTATTAGAAGTTATTGCAGATACCAAGAAGAAGCGCAAAAATGGCCTGAACAAGCGCCTATTCACATGGTCGCGCATGCCATGAAAACTTGAACTACATGATATGGCCATATGCGTGGGCCTGTTCTGGAAGTGGGCGTGGGCCTGTTCTGGAGGTGGGCGTGGGCCTACTATAGAAGTGGGGCTATTTTGGAATTTTGCCTGGAATTTGTAGGTAAGGGCCTCATAACACGGTGCGAGGCAAGTCTTCGCGCGCAACCTTTTCCAGCGAGAGACAAGCGTTCATGCAGGCCAAGAATGGTTGCGCCTAGTGAGCCGTGCCTTTCGAGGGTGGCCGCGCCTATCAAGAGTGGCCGCGGACGTACGACAACCCTGGTTTTGAGTGCCACATAGCCACGGCGCAGTAAAACACATGTTGCAATGTACAAAGTCGCCTTGGTCCAAACTCGGAACTCCGCTAAAGGCGTGAACGTGCATAAGGACTTGCGCAGGTAGTCTCAATTGCCGCTCAATCCTCCTTGTACTCGGCTACACGCTCCTTATTCTGTTTGGCCACTTCAACCAACTGCTGGAATGCGCTGGTGGCCAACTGCCCGCGACCGGCCTCGCCATCTGTAGCCCTGCGTGCGGGCGTAGTGCTGGTTAGAGACGATTTCGAGGCGTCTCTATCCTTGTCTCCCGCGTCCTTGAGCGCCTGCGTAAACTTGCTCCACTTGAAGAGCGGTGATCTAGAGTCCTCTGCTGTAGTTTTATCTTTACTGTCCGTGCTCTCATTGAGTAACGAGGAGGTCGGATATTTGCTGTCCGAAACAATGCCCTCCTCGCCAAACAAGTTAATTTCATTTGGATCGTCGTCGGCATCGTCCTGGAGCGCCTTGAGGTGTTTGATCTTGTTTGCCAATTTCACCATCTCGATCGCCTGGCGGAATTTCAACTTGGCATCGAAGTTCTGCTTCAAGTTTGGCAACAAATCCGCGTGGCGGTGTTTCGAGGCCACGTCTACTAACCATGGGTCGTGCAAAAGCTCCGTGGCCGTGGCTCTATGGCTCGGGTTGAACTGCAACGCTTTGACAATAAAACGCCGGGCGTCTTTCGACACGTCCTTCCAGTAGTCCGCATGAAAAATCACCGCGTTGTTGTGACGCACCTCGGCCACAAAGTCTTGTACATTCTCTGCTCTGAATGGCGAGTAGCCACACAATATAGTATACGTAACCACGCCGAGCGACCAGATATCACATGGTTTGCCATGGCCCGTGCCCATGATGACCTCAGGGGCAGCATAGCCAAACAGACCGGCACTAGATTGGAGCTTTTCATTGGGGCTCTGTAATTTCTTGGCGATCCCGAAGTCCGCCAATACTATATTGGAGTCTGTTTCCTTGTTCAAATACAACACATTCTCGGGCTTGATGTCTCGGTGAACAATGTCTTGGTCGTGCAAATACTCAATGGCCTCGAGCATCTGTACAATGACCAAAGAAGCGTCGTGCTCTGTGAAGCGACCTTTGAGCACAATGCGGTCGAAAAGCTCGCCGCCCGTGGCCAATTGTGTTACAATATAAAACTTTTCCCTTGATTCAAACCAGTCGCGGAATCCCACAATGTGCGGATGCTTAAGCAGCTGGAGAAGCTCAAGCTCATCGATGACAATCTGCTCGTCACCTTTCAAAGCTTTCTTTAAGATGATTTTTACCGCCACGTCTTCGGAAGTGGTGTTATCTCTGGCGTATCTGACGATTCCAAACGATCCTGCGCCGAGGGTACGGCCGAACGTGAAGTTTGACTTGCGAAGGTAAGACTCAGGCTGTCCGCTGATTTTGTTGAATAGTTTTTTCAAGGGTTTGTTTGTTTCAGAGTCCATAGTGATTCAGTTGAGATTTGCTTGGTTTTTTAGGTCTTGTGTTCAGCTCAGTGAGTGTTGAGGTGTGCAACTCAGTAGCGCTCTTCTGTGATTGAAGAATTTATTGAGAAGCGCTTGCCTGAATACGGGGTGAAGCTTTTCTAAACTGTTGCTGCAGGCTTTCAAATCCGTACACTGGGCTTGCAATTGAGTGTTACAAGACTTGCAACTTGAGATCATGAATCCCTTTCCATCTTCTCTTGCTCGAGGGCAGTGTGTCCTGCACAGAAAACGAGCCGTGATACATGCTCATTAATCACACGTGTTGGAAACAGGGTACATCTCACATGCTCGAATGCGGCACTATTCGCTTTCCCTTTTTCCTGATCGCATATCAACCACTGAAATTCATTTTGGTTCAGTTAGCATCTTTAAACGTCGGAACTTCTTGAATAGTGCGATCACCACAGAAATGTTATCGTCGTGCGCGGCTCATGCATCTGCAATGGCCTACTTGCCAAGAGAGCGCTCGTCGAAATGCCAGCGGGATAAAATCCTGCAGGTAGGCTATCAGCCTGCATGATAGTGTACCAGAGGAATGTGGGCAAGGAGGGGCTGATTTGCTAGACTTGTAGATTAAAAACCTGAGCAAAGCACAACACTTCGACTTGCAATCGTATGTGTTCAAATACTTTTTGAATTAAAAAACAGAGCTAAAACCCGTTTCACTCAAAACATCACATGTGAGATTTCCCCGTTTTGAATCGCCGTACCATGAAGTTCGCTTCTCGGGATTCCTCTTCCTAAACTGCCGCGATCGCCTGCCTAAAGTGGTGCGGAAATCGGAATCGTCTCTCCGCAACAAAAGATGCACGAAATATAAAACAGTGTAGACATCTCAGTCGCTTTGAAATTTAATACTTATCTTGTTCACAAATAGCGCCTCTTCAAAATTATGCTCAGGACACGCAGACTTACATCCGCGGCCTCGTTATGGGCCAAACGGGCATCTTCATCTTCCGTGGCCTCCACCTATTACCCCACTGAGCCAGTTGCACCCAATCTCGTCACAGACTCAGTGCCTGGTCCCAAAAGCATTGAGTTGAACAAGACTTTGGGTGCGGTGTTTGACAACCGTGCGTCTTACTTTGTCACTGATTACTCAAACTCGGTGGGCAATTACATTTCTGATTCTGACGGCAACCAGTTGTTGGACGTCTATTGCCAGATCTCGTCGATTGCTTTGGGATACAACAACCCAGCTTTGCTCGAGACCGCGGGATCCAAAGAAATGGCCAGTGCTCTAGTCAATCGTCCTGCTTTGGCATGCTTCCCCCAAGCCGACTATGCAAAAATCTTGGAGGAGGGTATCTTGGCAGCTGCTCCACCTGGAACGAACAAAGTATGGACAGCACTTTCGGGGTCGTGTGCCAACGAAACTGCCTACAAAGCTGCCTTCATGTACCAGGCGGCCCAGCAGCGTGGCTCCTTGGACTTCTCTGAGGAGGAGTTGACCTCTGTGATGGACAACAAGGCACCCGGCTCGCCCGACAGAGTGATTTTGTCGTTCGACAAAGGGTTCCACGGCCGTTTGTTCGGATCTTTGTCCACTACTAGATCAAAGGCCATCCACAAGTTGGACATTCCTGCATTCAACTGGCCCAAGGCACCTTTCCCTACCTTGAAGTATCCTCTTGACGAGCACGTGAAGGAGAATAACGAGGAGGAACAGAGATGCTTGGACGAGTTCGAAAAGATCGTCCAACTGTACCCACCACACAGCATTGCTGCCATCATCGTTGAGCCCGTGCAATCAGAGGGTGGAGACAATCACGCCTCGTCACACTTTTTCCAGGGTTTGCGTGACTTGACATTGAAGTATGAAATTCTCATGATTGTCGATGAAGTTCAAACCGGTGTCGGGGCTAGTGGTAAATTCTGGGCGCATGAACACTGGAACTTGACTACACCTCCTGACATGGTGACTTTTTCCAAGAAGTTCCAAGCAGCTGGCTTCTACTTCTCTAACCCAAAGTTGCAGCCAGACCAGCCATACAGACAATTTAACACCTGGTGCGGAGACCCATCCAAGGCCCTCATTGCGAGAACCATCTATCAAGAAATTGAAAAATACGGACTCGTGGAAAGAACTGCACAAGTCGGAGATTATTTGTATAGCCAGTTGAAGGAGATGTTTGCCAAGTTCCCAGGTGTTGTACACAGTTTGCGAGGAGAGAATTTCGGCACATTTATTGCATGGAGCTGTGAGAACCCAGCAAAGAGGAACGACTTGTTATTGAAAATGCGGTCGGTTGGTATCAACATCGGTGGCTGTGGTGACTACAGCATCAGATTAAGACCTTCTCTTGTGTTTGAGAAGAGTCACGCTGACTTGTTCCTACAAGCCTTGGAGACTTCCTTAAAGGAACTATGAGTTTATTTTTAAACCAGAGCAGACGCTCAATCAAGAAGGATGCTGATTCAGATTACGTATAATAGAAATCGAAGTGAATCGGACTTAGAATAAATAGAAATCATAATGTCCCTGGACGGACTTTTGAGAGAACAAGTGCGTGGGAGGAACTACGATAAATCTTCATATACTGGATACATTTCATCTACCGGAATCACAATTCGATGAATGTAAAAGTTTCAAAAGAGGTTGTGAACGAAAAAGATTTGTAAAGAAGGTACCTAAAAGTGTGCGAGAAAAGGTAAAACATATTTAGATAAAAGCGACACCCCAAGAACGGAAAATGATGTAATGGAAAAAATTCTACTCTCATCTTGTGAAATTTGCAGCCGCCCTAAAATTTGATAGTACCGCGCCACTTTGTTTTCAGTAACAGTCAACAGCTACAACTTCTTTCTCAGATCTTCCGCTTCACAACACTTGTATGAGCCTGTTTCAGAGTTAAATATTCAGAGCCAAATGGACACCAAACTTTGGTTTGAACAATTTTGCCTTCAAAAATCATAAGAAATTCCTCACTAAATTTCGCAATGAAAGTTAGTTTCACTTTTCAGCCGATAGTGTTTTTATAGGAGGGTCTCGATTTGCAGCATTTCGAGCAACTGCCGCCGACTCGACCAAACCTCGGAATCACAGAGCGCGCTACGAAAATAATGTTGGCTTGAAATGTGCTGTAATTGCGCTTCTAAAAGGCCAGACCCGGGCCCCGGCCTCGGGAAAGGCTCGGTGCGGCCTTTCGCGAGAGTCCGAGCTCGATAGTTGGGCGATCAGGGGTCGGAGGGCTACGCTTGGGTCAAGCCTTACAGCCTCAAGAAGAATTAAACTTGCTTTTAAAAAAATTCTGGAAAGCTGAGTACAATATATCTGATTATAGTCCCTCAGTTATCTAAGCCGAATAATTCTACACCTTCTGGTTTGTTTAGTCATTGTATTCGGTGGCTCGGACCTGGTTCCGCCACGTCATTGTCCGCAGCGCCGCGACCTCGCTTCGCCATCGCATTGCAACCTTGCAAGTGAGCAAGGCGGCGCACCGCAAAAACACAGTCGTGGGTAGTAACCTATCGAGGTACCTGATTAAAGTGTATCACATCAAAAGATACCACTACAGCAAGCGAAAGCCCACTCTCTCCGATTGCTGTTATCGACCTATTTAGTTGACATTCAAGTTCTTCTTATCGAAAGTTTCCGATAAGGAAACTCATTTCGTGGTTGTGGGTCTTTCCTGTTGCCTCGTGCAAACTTACAATGAGGAGCTAGGCTCTCTCTATTCCCAATGCTAGGAAGACTATTCAAGCTGAAGTCGCTGCTTAGCATGGGCGGTAGCTCGCTCGGCGACTCAAATGACCCGACAAGTGGGCTGTCTGACGGTACCGCGGGCCCCACCCCGTCAACTGCGAAAGTTGCGGAGGGCGCAAATCCGAGCGGGAACGTCAATTCTTTTGAGGATTCTTACACGCGCGAGATTTTATATGGCCTGCTGGAATTGGCGTTGCAGCCTCTTCCATTCAATCCAAGGCGTTTCCGCTTGTTAGTGTCGCAAGATGGTGGTGATTTGCGCTCGAAACAGGTTCTATATGACTCCGCGAATGACCAATTTGCATCTCCAAGCGCAAGTCCCAGAGCTCCTCCGATACTATCCCCCACATCAACACTATCTTCTGTATCAGCCGATCTGTCGGGCAGTGCTGCTAGTCCTCAGAGTCTCACTGCTCTGCTGAATAGAAGGATTCCAGCCTCCGCGAACACACTCAAGGATGGATCCTCGATGAAGCAGGTGCCAGCATTCAAGCTCCAATATAGTATCAATGACTTGAATGATTACATGTTCGGGCGAGGAATTCCATCAGTGGACAAGTTCACTTCGACAAAAGTTCATTTGCTACCACCGCTCAATCTGCTGGCCACAGGCGCAAGCCTGGGCGTTCTTTTGACGCGAGTATTTCTGATCTCGGACTCCTTCACCAATACTAGTGATAGCGAAGTCTCAGTAAATAAATGCTGGCATCCTCGCTCCACCTTTCCATCGAAAGAGTCTGCCTACGTTGTCTCTGTCCCTCCAGGTAAAGCACAATGCGCATCATCAGAGCTGATGTCACTAAACAGACAATCGCTGTTTAGCTCGAGATTTGCAGTCGGTGTAATCATCCCCCTTGAGCACGCGAGCGAAACCGTCGAGGAAGTCCTTTCAAGTAACTGGGAAACACTCACTCACTTTCTTATAGTACTTCAGAAGCTCGTTTGCAAAAAGCTCTCGCTCGCTTTGAAAGCTTCTCTAACGTGCCACCTTTCGCCTTTTATAAACAACAAGAGGATACAATTTCCGGCGGGGATTCTACAGTTGGAGGCTGAGCTCGGGCACCAATTGCAGAAACTAATTAAGCTAGTTCACTACAATGTCAATACTCCAAGAATTGTCAATATTCACGCATTGACAACTCACAGCTTAAACCATGTTGACTCCAAGTTGAAGAGTAATGTCATCAATTGGGCACTCGAAGTTATTAATTGGCTTGAGTTCAAAGACGGGCGAAATTTCACCCCCTTGCATGCGCAAGCAATTCCTCAGATTTACACGCAGAATTCACATCTCCTGCATAGCAACTCTAATGCTTCGTCTTGGTACCGATCAAACGAAATTCAGGCAACTACGAATACATTTCTCGCTAGTCTTTTGGCTTTAATAATACCTCTCAGAGGTCTGCTCTGTGAGGGGCCTCTTTACATCAACAGAGAAAGCTCTTCTGAGTCGAAAACGATAACAAGAATTGTTATCATGACTAGCAATTCTTCTGTTGCTAAAAAATTGATCTTTATCTTGAGCGGGCTCATTCCTGACGCTGAACTTTTGCAAGAACTCGAAGCACGCGAAGTAAATTATTCATCAACAGTTGGCGTCGAAAGGAAGAAGCCGTATGTAACAGCTGATTCTCGCGAGAACGTGATTAAAGTCGAATCTAATGGCTCGCTGTTATCGAAGCTGCCAGGCCACAAGCTGGGTCGCGGTGGAAGCGGCCAGACGCACGATGGAGGAATCACTTTTTCAGCTAAGCCGCTTACCGCTAAACCTATCCCAATACGAAACAGTCTGATTGTATCGGATTCTCAACTGGATGAATCATTATCACATTCAGTTTCCTCAACCAAGGGCTGGGATGTTCCTCATAAATCCGCCGCCAGCCTGTCGTTCTCGAATCACAAAAGCTCGACTGAACTCTCCAATGTGACGATCGCCCAGCAGATGCCAATCGCCAGAAGGATATCAGCGACGAACACTTCGTCTATGGCATATCTTTCTTCATCTCTCAATTCATCTTTGTCGTCTAGCGCCTCGAATTATTCGTTGTCAAGGTTGGGGAGCAGTTTCATGGAAAGGTGGAAAAATTCTCTCGTTGGAGCAAATAAAGCTCAGCAACTGTATTTCCCAGAGAGTTTGGACGGGGCCATAACTTCTGAAACACTAGATGCTCGACCAGTTTTCGCTTCAACCAAATCGCCCTCCCCAGGAGATGAGCTAGACGAACCGATCTGGGAAGACCCGTTGTCCCCCAGACACATTCATTCACCAGCGAAGCAAAAGGGCTCTAGAACTCAATCTCTCCTCAATTTGTTTGATGAGGCTCCTGCCAAAAAATCATTTCATCTGGCGTTCGCTTTAGGTGCTAATAGAACCAGAAGTTCGATTATCATTCCGCCCGTTTCTGCAGAAGGAAAGACTGCTGATGAAGCAAATCAAATAATTATACGGAGGAAGGTGCAAAAATTGATGAATGAAAAAATAAAATACTCAGACGGAGGCTTTGAAAATAAAGCGTCCAACACACTCTCCGTTGAAGGCGTTTGCTCAATGATTAATTCCCAAAAGACTTCGACGGCGATATGCACAGACGAACATCAACTGCTGTGTGTCAATCCTGATGAAGAGACACTTCATCATAGACATCTTTTAAAACCAAATGTTGCTTTTGTTGACGAATTTAGGCCAGAATACACAATTCAATCATGTCCCGTGAATCCCAGGCTAGAGGCACATGTCTCAAACACAATGAAGAATGATTTACTATTTTACCAAAATAACTGTGGCTATGAAAAAGTCACTACGAAAACGGTTTACATTAGCTTGCGTGCTCGTGAAATTAAACTCATAGAGATGAGCGTTGGGAATCAGAAGCGGGGTTATTATGGAAAAGGTCATAACTCGTCTTTATCACCTGCAGCAATAGGCGAGGCCACCACTTCATACTTCTCCGCCACAGCGCCCAATTCACCCAACGCACAGCATTTCAGTGGAGCCGACATGCTGCACCCGAGTCACGAGAGTCGAGGTGCGCCTGCTGGTAGTACTTTCAGGACTACAGTGAAGAAGGTATATACGCCACACCGAAATTCTGGTGATAAGGAAGCTATTCAGCAAATCGAGGGACAGCTAGAGAGGCTAAATGAAGTCGCGTCACTTATCAACAGCGACGCCGCGAGATCATCGGATTCAAAAGATCTCTATAATCGCATGCTATTCAATGCAGTGCGCGAACTCATAATGTAATTCGGAATTTGAAATAAGATATTAACTAAGGCCATGTCGGTGTAGGTTTGTCCAGTGACATAACTTCACCACACGAGTGTGCTCACGCAGCGAGACATGATGATTTCACCGCAATCCCTTCGCGAAAGAAAGGTGGATGTTGAAATTTCGATGATCATACACATCTTGGACACCTTCCATTTTTTTAGCGAGTGGCTGTTGGATATTTCAATCAAAGTCTGTCGCCGCTCGAGAGTGTATTTTACTTTTCTAAACCGGAATTTGTACAACGATATTGGCTGGACGCCTCGGCCGCAGAGTGCGCGCGCGAGAACAGTCTGGAAAAATACCGAGAAGATTACAGTCGGCTTGAACAAGACAATATCCCGGCCTAAGATTTTGACCAGCTCCACGGAAGCATAAGGCCGAGTCTTAACGCATCACCAAGCAAGTAACTCTTATTCATTTCGGAACATCAGGTGCTGCAAAACTTTTTCAATCCACCGTACAGCTGATAAACTCCTAAGTTGATATCTGCCCGCTGTGTCATCGAAAGACGAGATCCACTGATATTGCAGTTCGATTTGTGGAACATTCTCTAGCAGAAGACTAGATCTTGAGACAAGACTTCAAAAGTATCTACAAACATATAGTCACAGCCGCATCTTGTGCAACATAAATCATGACAGACATTGAAAACACGCCGGATTTGTTCGTTGACGCTCCCGACAAAACATCCGAGGCATTGGCAACATTTACCCAGATCACCGAATGCACTTACCAAGGCAAGCATTTAGGCCGCTCGGGTCAAAAGGAAACCATGACCTGCGACTGTACCGAGGATTGGGATGAGCTTTCTGCGAAGAATCTCGCGTGTGGCGAGGACAGCAACTGTATCAACAGAGTAACGTCAGTGGAGTGTACCAACAAAGGGTGTCTTTGCGGAAAAGACTGCCAGAATCAAAGGTTTCAGAAACAACAATATAGCGAGGTCAAAGTCGTGCAGACCGAAAAAAAGGGGTACGGACTCGTGGCCAAAGAACGGATTCCAGAACAGCTGTTCGTATACGAATATGTGGGAGAAGTTATTGGGGAGAACAGCTTCCGCCAAAGAATGGTCGACTATGATCTGCGCAAAATCCGTCATTTTTACTTCATGATGCTCACGAAAGACGCTTTCATCGACGCAACGGAAAAGGGCTGTCTAGCCAGGTTTTGTAATCATTCTTGCCTGCCTAATTCTTATGTGGACAAATGGGTGGTTGGCGACAAGTTGAGAATGGGCATATTTTCGAAGCGTGCTATCGAGAAAGGTGAGGAAATCACTTTCGACTACAACGTCGACCGGTATGGGGCTCAACTGCAGCCTTGTTACTGTGGCTCTGCTAACTGTATTGGCTGGATGGGTGGAAAGACTCAAACTGATGCCGCGCTTTTGCTTCCAGATGGCTTGTCGGAGGCTTTAGGTGTAACCCAACAGCAGGAGAGGGCGTGGCTCAAGCAAAATAAGAAGGCCAGAAACGCACAGGATTCCGAGTCAGTGGTGAATGAGGAATTTGTCAAGTCAATTGAAGTGTCCTCGTTGTCTGACAGCGATGTTGCACGAGCGATGAGTGCCTTGATGAAAGCAGAAGAGCCCACCGTGGTTGAGAAACTCGTGGAACGTGTATACTTGACCGAAGAGCCGAAAATCAACTCCTTGATTGTGAAATTCCACGGTTATAAGACGCTATCTCGCGTGCTCAAGGAGAACGCCACGAACGAAGATATGGTGGTGCGGATTTTGCTGACGTTGAAGAGGTGGCCATCGATGACAAGAAACAAAATCGAGCTGTCGCAGATCGAGGATGTGGTGAAGGAGATTGTCGAGACGCTGCTGAACACGGAAGTACACAGTTTGGCTCGCGAATTGCTCGCCGAGTGGAGCCAGTTGGAGATGGCTTACCGAATTCCCAAGAACAACGAAAATTCACATGGGCTTTCCGAGGACAAAAAGTCACACTCGCCAGATTATGGTAGAAATCCTAGATCGGAGCTGCCCAGTCATGCCAACGGCGTTGCAAATGGCGAGGAGCAGTCTCACACCGAGCCACTCCCCCAGGGTTGGCAGATGGCCCTTGACCCAAACACAAAGACATATTATTATTACCATAAAGGGTTGGGGATTTCCAAATGGGAACGCCCAACGTCGACTGTGCCAAAAGGACCCAAACAGGCGAGCAAAAAGGAGAAGCCTGTCAAAAAAGAGAAAGCCACTTCCGGCAAGGAAAAGGCGCCGCGCAATGCTAAAAAGTTTGACGAGAAAAATATCCACAAATTGCACGAGGATATCCTACGGAAAGAGAGGGAAAACCAGTTCAATGGCGTCATTGAGAAAGAGAAGCTCTTGCAGGAGCTCATCATAAAATCACAGCAGGAGGCCCTAGAGAAGAAACGCCTTGAAGGGCAAGCAAAGCTAGACCGCATAGCCAAGATCAAAGAAAGACAACGCAAAAGAGAAGCTGCAGCTGTCGCCCATGCTTCTGCCAAGGACAAAAATCTCTCGGTCTCGCAATCTCTTTGGACAAACACTTTGGCTCGGTACATCCCGAACCTCATAAAAAAACACGAAAGCGACATTGGCCACGAGAACATAAAAGGGTGCGCACGGGAGTTGGTAAAAGTGTTGGCTGCGAAAGAGTTGAAGAAAGACCCCAAGAGCTCGCCTCCTAAGGAACTAGAGCCAGTGAAGATCAAAAAGCTCAAAGAGTTTTGTGATATGTGGATGGAAAAGTTCTTGGTGAAATTCCGCACGAAAAGAGCAAAGCCAAATGGCGCAGAGAAAGCGGGACCTTAAATCGACTGGCTCATTTGACACACCTATGCATATGCTTCTGCGGCGATGAACAACCGGACATTCGGGCTTATTCGAGACCGGCCCACGGGCCTTAAGTAACGCGCCATCACTCAAATCTATCA
>JAJLZY010000130.1:0-34394 GCA_030564885.1 Metschnikowia kofuensis (nom. inval.)
AGAGAATCTCCTTTCGCACTGATGCATTCGATCGCAGTTATCCATTCCCTGTTACCTGACTGTACAACTGTTTGAAAGTTTGACTCACGAGTCTCGCTGCCTACAACAATGCTATAGCGTTGTATCTGGCCCATTGCAAAGCCAGTTTCGGCAACGTTGTAGATGTCTTCTGTGAGGATGCCATACTTCTTTATTATACGGTCCACGAGCAGAAACCACTCACTTATTGATTTCGGATCTTCAGCAAGCAAGCGCTTATAGTCCTTTGGTCTTGCTCTCCTAACTTTGAGATCCCCGCTTCGAGCTATGAAGCTATCGACCCAATTTTCACCGACTTTTATTGGTGGTGTGTTTCCGCGGCGAGCAAGAATTCCATCAGCCATATTTCGAATATGTATTTTCTGAGGCGCTAGCCCAAGATACATCATATCACCTATCCATTCACGCAACGACTCCTCTTCTTTTTGTCGTAATTTACCGCGATGGGCATAACTTTCTGTGTGACTTAACATTCCTTTCATCCGATTGCGTAAAGTTGACACGCAGACATTGTAAGTCTCGGCTGCACGTGGCAATGAGGGACAAGTTTCATTTTTTATTGCCAAAATCGCAAGTTCCACTCTTCGTTCATACTCTGATCTTTTTTTGCGGTGTTCTAAGTTTCGTTTGGTCATGTTCTGTAGCTTCAAAAAGTAAACAAGTTCAAAAGTTTGCGAGACGCGTCTGACGCGCAAGCACGGCGTGAAGATAAGCACGGCGTGAAGATAAGCACGGCGTGAAGATAAACACGGCGTGAAGATAAGCACGGCGTGAAGATAAGCACGGCGTGAAGATAAGCACGGCGTGAAGTACGTTATCGATTCGCTCAATTCGCTCAATTCTTCCATGCTTAAATTCTTTTTCTTTTTATATTATCTTTTTCTTTGTCACAACCTGCATTGCTAGCCTCGTCTAGTTTTATCAAGGATTCATTGAACTTTCATCATGTAAGCTCAGGCTCGGGAGTCTAAGACGCTATTTGAACTGGTGATCTTCTCCTATGGAAACACCCAGAACTTTGATTTTGAACACCTTTTGTTTGTTGTTACCAAATACACAGGAATAATGTTTCAATCAAACGTGATTACTGGTTTTCAAGGCACGACTCACTTTTAGCAAAAGCTTAACTGTACTGTCTTTCGCCCTTGAGATGAACAAAAGATAAGATTGACATTACCAGAAGTGACGAAGCCCGATCTAATCTTCTGCGCCTTTTTGAATCTTGCAAACGGTACTTATCACTCGGGTCTGTTCATTTTGGTTAATGTTGTTCTTGCTTGAGAATCGAGCTCTTTTCAGTCAAAAAGGTCTCTTTTTAGGTGGCCTGATTCTTGGCGGTCAAGTATATCGAAATGGGTTGCCAAAAAAAAAAAATATATTGTATCAGTGAGTGATTCCCCTCATATCTTTCTCAACTATTTAGATTCTCGTTCCTTTCAAAAGCATACCAAGATCCATTTTCAAACGATGCTCAAAGAGCTGTAATGAGTAGTAGCGAATCCCGCAAGTACTTAGCCTAGCCTGTCTCGTGAATTTATCAACTTTTCCTATCTCAATTCTTGTCTACAACATCCATGAGCTTTGAATCAATCGCAAATTTTAGCATAGGTGTCAGAAGATATAATTTCTAATGTCACACCTTGCCGCAGTATATCTGTTATATTTAACTGAAAACCTACAAACGATGTAAGATTGCATTGAGCCACATCAAAAAAAGCTTTATTGTCATCTATGGAAATGTTTCCGCTCAACAATTCTTTCACTTCTCGGGCTTATTCGATTGGACTTGGCACAAGCTGTAGACTATATCAAGCCCTTAGTTTTGATATATAATACTTCAGGCATATGTAGATATTTATGGATTCTAATTCTAAGCGCTCAACGTGGAGCCCTAGAAATCCATTGGCTGCAAGTCATAAAGGTGAGTGTGAAAGGGACGATTTGAGTCAACAGAGCATACGCGCTTGAGAAAGAAGAAGAAGTAGGCCTTTGAATTTATCTCAAAGCGGGTCTTCTGAATCATCTTCTTCCCCGTTCTCAATACCCCCTATATAATTAAACGGTCACTGCCGCAAACATGAGGATTTTTTCAAACGCACATCTAACCCCTGACTTAAGTATTTCAAATACCCCATGAAAGAACCCTCTTCGATTCAAAAGGTTTGTTTTAAAAAGGTCTGGATTTGCTCCGTTTTCAGAAATCAAATATAATCCCTCTTATATCTTTAATCCCTCTAGCCTCTCTCTTCTCTCTCTTTTATCCTCTCTCACTTCTCTCTCTTCTCTCTCTTTTATCCTCTCTCTGATCTCTCTCTTCTTCTCTTCTTCTCTCCTTCTCTTCTTCTCTTCTTCTCTTCTTCTCTTCTTCTCTTCTTCTCTTCTTCTCTTCTTCTCTTCTCTCTCTTCTTCTCTTCTTTCTAATCTCTCACTTCTTCTCTTCTTTCTCACCTCTCTCACCTCTCCCATCTAGCTCTGATCCAACGTGATCGTGGGAGACAAAGGCGGCTTTCCAGATGAACAAGCAGCACCAGTATCGATCAGCAACGAAGGCTTGAAAAGCGTTTTCGTGAGAGAGCGGGTCCGGCCAAGGCCCGGGGAGTCCTGGTGGCCCGGCGCGCCCCTGATTTCGTCCACCTGGTCCTGGGTGTTGAATTTGGAAATGTCAATGCCAGCATTGAGAAGATCAGCATACATGTCGATTGGTTTGGGCTCTGGCTCATTGTACCCGGCCAAATCACCTGAATCTTTTGGGGCTTTTGGGTCGGGTGACTTGCTGGGTGTGGGAGCCTGCTTTTGAGTCAAGATTTCCGACAGTTTCAGCCGCTGCAAGAGGTTTTCCTGCTGGGAAATCCGCGCCGTTGCAGGCAAGCGGAAAGCGGTGTTTTCGCTGTTTTCGGCAGTGTTTTCGCTGGTTTCGGCAGTGTTTTTGCTGTTTTCGGCAGTGTTTTCGGCGGCCTTTTCTTGTGCTTTTTGCAAGTAGCGATACGCACACGAGGCGTCGGACTCGGCGTCGAAAATTGCAATGATTCTATTCAAAAACGGCAACTCAGACCAGTGGGAGACCACGCCTTTGGACTCAGGATGGTCTGGGTATATAGCTGAGGACGTAAGTGTGTTTTTGATCTGGCTGGCGAGTGACACAGGGCTGTTTTTGGAGGCCACAAAGTCCGCCTTGTCTAAATTGGAGATAATGATCGTGGTCTGGGACATCTTTAAGGATAACAGAGGTCAAGCAAAATGGATAAGGATGTGATGGGAATGTGATGGGAATGTGATAGGGATGTAATAGGGATGTAATAGGGATGTAATAGGGATGTAACAGGGATGTGATAGGGATGTGATAGGGATATTATAAGGATAAAGATGTAATTGGGATGTAATAAGGATATACTAACGGTTTGATTGGGATAGAATTGGGCGAGTAAAAACGGTGTGCAGTTCTTCTAGTTCTAAATGAATTGGCCTTAAATTACTGAGAATGTGTCGAGGAGGCTCTGAGGTGGGGCCGGGGCCGTAGAGGTGAGCGGAATTTATTGAGGACCCCACTGACAAGGAATTTGAGTGATAAAATTGCAGAATTCGGTTTTGCTAGTCCTTGAATATTCTATCTTCCTCTTTTTATTTATCTTTCTTTTTTTAATCTGTCTTTTTTTTGATCTGTCTTCTTTTGGTGTTATTTTTTTATTCCTTTCTGTTTCCTTTTTTTTTCTTTTCTTTTTCTTTTCTTTCGTTCCTTCAATTTTTTGGTTCCTTTGTTAATTATTCCAGCTTATATTGGTGTGTCTCCCGGGGGCGTGGTCTATTTATTTACCTCTTTCAGGGCCAAGCCTGTGATGCCATGTGGGGCAAGTGGACCTAGAGTCCGGTCATGTGCCGAGAATTTAGGGCCGCAGCATGCAACACCCCAGTCCGGCCCCAGGTCCCAGGTCCCATGTTGCACCGGAAGGCTCGGGCCACGAGAAAGAAGAGAGAGAAGAGTTCAAATAAAGGTTCGAAAGGTTTCAAATAAAGGTCCGAAAAGTAAAACGATTTTGGATTTAAACAGCCAACGGGACAAAATACTGAGAGCTTTCCGAAAATTACTACCCAAATCCTGATTTTGTTTTGTTTTCCATCTTATTACTGATAATCTTATATTTCTTGAGGGCCCAGGCTGAGGGCGGAATTAGAGCCTAGGCGGTGATTATGATGAGCCCCTAAGGCGCAAGCCCGGGATGTGAGGTCACCTTGATTCCGACCTGGAAGCTGCAAAACGGAATTCAGAGAACATGACGGAATACGATACCACAGAAGCGGATATCACAAAAAAAAAATAACAATAAAGATACTGACAAAAAACAGTGCAGATGATTAGTGTAAGCAAAACTTAAACAAAACCACGGATGAAAGTGTAGAAAGAGGCGAGCGACTCAAAAGAAATGAGAGACTAAATGAACTAAATATTCTTGTCTAAGAGTTTTATAATACAATATTTTTATCAAAATTTGGATTGTTTTGTATCAGCTTGGTCTTTTCTTTAGCCTCATAAGCGTTTGTTTATATTGGACACTAATATAGTTCTGATTAATATCTTCAGAGACCATAAGCAATACAAATCATAAGTGCCTAAGTAGCAACACTCTTCGGACGCTCATTCAAGAAACTTATAACATTTTTTCAACAAGTCCTCACCAGTAAGTCAAACACAAAAGTCAAGCACAAAAGTCAAGCACAATAGTTTGCTATCTTCTCTCGTGGCTCTGGCCCTGGACCTGGAACGTGGGCTCGGATTGCCGCGATTAGCCGAAATCAATCCACTGAGGCTGTGCAAATTAAATCATTTGACACAGCCCAATTCCACGCCTCCTTCGGCAAGTCGCCTATTCATGATACTGTGTGATTTCCAGTGACTGAATCTGGAAAAATGTTCATAAAATACATCTGCATATTCATACGTATGGAGAGTGATCTGAAGAGAAGAGGATCTTTCCAGCTGCCTAGGACTTGTCACGTGATACATCGATATCAAGTGTCGGTTTTATTTGCTGACCAAAAAGATCAATTCCCTGCCTTTCTCATCGATTCATGTATTTTCTTATTTAGGCTCAAAAGCTTATGATCTCAGATTCATAACAAAAATTTGCTCAAGGCTCAATGAATTTCCCTTCATCAATCATATAACATGCTTCACTCGCGGCTGTAGACGGCACCCCATAGAAAGAAACCTTTGCTTCTCATGAGTCAGAAGGCAAAGCAACTCATATGTAAATGAAGACGATGGAAGATTTGCACTGGGAAGAAGATATTCGGACAGATACATTCATTTTTTTGGGGACCACCTTGGGAATAATTCGTGAAGGTAAAGTGTGAAACCAATTGAATCTGATGAGATTTTGGCATGACTCTTGGCTAATCTCGCAAATGAGACATTTTTGCCAAAACCTATCATGGCGCTCCTTCTACAACTAATACAACGAGTTTATCGATATTGGAATTCCTCTTTTCCTTCTCGTGATCAAAGAGGATAACAAGCACGCGAAACGTATGGCCGGTCAGCAAACAGGTAGTTGTTGAACATAGGCATAACACGGAAATACTCTGAATCCTTAGGTATATCGAGATAGGACTTCAGAATGTCACGCGTACACAGAATCAGGAACCTTTTTCTTTGTCCCTCTAGCTGAATATATCACTCCTTATCAATATCTGGAATGAATACAAGCCTTCGCTTCATTTCATCAAGTTCGATATGAACATGGAGCTCTCTCGTTCTCTCACTTTGGCATGGTAGAGAACACAGCTAAAGACTAACCCAAGTACATGTCCTTTTAAGTGAACCAATTAGTGCACTGTACTGAAGAAAGTCGCCAAGGCCTAAGATTACCCTTGAGAGTTCTCGGCTTATGAGGGTAAAGCCCATGAGAAACTCCATGATAACTCCTTGAGGTATCATTCATCAAGTAAAACTCTTTTTCCAATTCAGTTGGCAATATCTCATGCTGGCCCAAGTGATTAATATATTATACTTGAGAAAGTCCGTGGGCATGCAGAACGACCAGCAGAGTATTCTGAAATTTGTCTAGAAATGACCCACCCGGGCCCCACCCAGAAGGTTCAGCCATAAAAGACTTTAGTAGCCTATGATAAATCAAAGTATAAATCATAATGTAGGGCGCATTTTGGATTGAAGTTAGCTCCACACTTCACGCACTGGGCCCCGCTTTCCAGATACTCTCGGAAACTCAATTCTGCGTCACACTCGCCACAAAAAATCACATTTTCGCCATTTTCAAGATCCCTTTTTGGCCACCTCTCTATTGCGTGCCCGCTGCTTTCCTCGTGGCACTGAAAACAAGGAAAGTATTTATCACAGCATTTGAATTTGAGGGCAATGATGTCGAGGTTCAGATGGTAGTGCGTACAACGCGTGTGGCCATCTATAGTGGAGCCATATATTTCAGGCATCCTCTTTGAATATGAATTTGTAATGTTTTTGATTTTCGGTGGGTAAAAGAGAAGAATAGTTGGGAAAGTGTAACCTAAAATCTGAAAAGTAAAATTGGGTCTTGGGTCTTGGATCTGCCTGAGTCATGCGCGACTCATGAGTCGGCCCTCCAATGTTGGGACACATGACTCTGAGTCGGGCCTCGCTATAGTCTATTAAGTTTCTCTTGAGTCTGAGCTATTTTTGAATTTGAATGACCTCGAAATCAAAGGACAACTTGTGCTTCTAATGTTTAATTGTGCTGAAATATTACTGAGCACACGCGGAAAGCTGCAGTGCTGCAGTTTGTAAATCAATCAAAAGAAATGGAGGCTGCTTCTCGTAAAGTGGCACGTGACTAGGGACCTCTCCCAATTAATAAGCTTTTACACGATATCCAAAGAGAAGCAATACTGGCTTTTTGTTTGTTGCTCAGCAAAATTATTGGAACTGAGATTCCAGGAAGCTTTGAAAAGAAAAAGTGATGAAAAACCCAAAATTGTGGGTCAAGGCAGTGGTTCAAAATATCATCCCCTGTATGGCCCACACCTCGTGTTGTGAATGATGTGATTGATGTGATTGAAAGAAACAAGACGCCTTTTTTTTTCGAAAACTTTTCGAATAGGTTTAGTTTGAACTTCATTCCCAAAGAATTGCAAAAGAGGGCTAGAGTGAAACTCGAGGTGCTCTTTATTTGGCCAAAGGAAACGGAACTACTCTCAGTTCCTCCACCCTAATAACTGGTCACATTTCCAACAATTGCTGAGGGCCGGCATTTTTCCATATAATGAGACTTCCAATTTAAAATAAATTAAAAAGCTTTATACTGTCTCTCATTAACTCTCTGACCGACTACTTACCATGTTTCTGTGGTGTCATAAAAGTCCACTCTTTTCCCCACTACCAAGTTTGCACCCACTGTTTTTCTGACCGAATCAGCAAAGTGGTCATGGCCGCATGTCACAAACGCAGCAGGACCCTTAGAGTCTTTAATATCCCCCTTTATAATTTTCTCTAGTTCTGGTCTTCCCGATCTAAACTCAATGAAGTCGAGCACCTGCATCACGTGCTGAGCGTTCTGGTCACAGCTTCCGGAATCCTGAGTTTTCACCAAAGACTTGCTCTTTTCTTCGACAAGTATATTTTCACTCAATTCGAGCTTATCAAGAAAAGGCTCCTCCAGAGGAGCGCTGAACTGTGTGACATATACAAAGATCTGGATCCCAGAGCCTTTTAATGATTGCAACTCCTCATAAAACCACTCGATCGATTTCCAGTGTCTGATGGTCCAGTACAATTTTAGATTTTGGGACCTCTCGCTTTGTGAAAGTCGCTTTGCACTCGCAAAAAGCCCAGGGATCCCGTTTCCGCTTGCCAAAAACGACACGGACTCATAGTGTTGCAAAGGTTCTCCGTGTCCGTATGGGCCTTCCACTGAGCACCTTATGAGCGCTTTCTGCTGTGGCTGGGTCTTCAAAAACTGGCTGAGCGAGCTGGTCATGCCGCCTTTGACCTTGATATAAAATGTTATCACGTTTTTCTCGGTCGCAGAGTCCACTATAGTAAATGGGTGTGATTGCCAGAAGCACGAACGCCGCAAAAAGTACATGTAAGCATAGCAAAAAGGCTGAGGGTTCCAAGACCTCGGACGCCCGATTTTCACCTTAACAGTCTCATCTGCCACTAGCTGGACCTCTGCAAAAGGAGCCCCAAACCATGCCACACGAAAAATCCTCAAAACCTTGTCGAATCCCCAAACTGCAGTGGCCGCATACATGATCTGCTGGAACCCGGCAAACAGCGTATGGACCCATACACAAGCGACGAAAACAACGCCAAAAACATTGTGTAAAAGCACAAAAAACTCATAATGGGTATTTCTTAAAGCTGCCAACGAGTGAAAACACATAAGGCCCATGGTTATTGCAGCCACGAGCGCACACTGGAAAAAAGTCTCGTTCCTCAAGCTCAGGTACCAGCCCACACTTGAGCTGTAGACGGTCATGGCTGCAGCATGAGCTAGCACCAAAACAAGAGCAGTTCTGGCCATCCAGCGATGGATTAGATTGAATCTTGCAAACGGCCAGCCGGAAACCCAGCCCAAAACATTGTTTCTTCCAGCAAAAAGTATCATTTGTGGGATCAAGTAGAGAGCCATAATCCCACATCGGTCTGCGACTTTTCTGCTCATTTCCACGTGTCTTTGGGGCCAAAAGACGTTAGGAGACTCGTGATTGTATCCAGAAACACTGAACGCCAAAACCAAAATGATCCATATTATGATATAAATTGCTTCGATGCGTCTTGGAATCACCGCTTCAAAAAATTTGAACAGACGTGCTCTCACGTGCACTTTATGTCTGAAAAGAGCGGGCATAGACACGTTTTTTCTGTAGAAATTGGAAATTTTGTCATTCAAAGCAAACACTACTTTTGGGGTCGTTTTTTGTATGATTCTGCCCACTCCAGAAATCAAGATGAGAAGTACCCAGTAGCTAATAAGTGCGATTCCATTGTAATTTGCCCTATTATAGTTGTAATACCGACCTAGAGTCAGCCGATAAGCGCCGTCAAGAGTCACGGGATCGATAGCTATAGGAAAATAGAAAACTTTCAGTTTGTTGAATCCCGGGTACGCGGTCACATTTGCAACCAAATAATTCGTGGCATTGTTATAAGCATCTTCCAAGTCCTGCGAAGTCAAATTATATGCCTTGCATTGGTGAAGAAAAGCGCCAATTCCCTCATTAGTAGGCAAGCTCTTCAAGCAGTGGGCCATGGCCCCCACGGCCTGCTGCACATTTCTATTGCAATAGCCGCCGTCTAAGGGGATTTTGGTGGTTCCTTCAGTTTCAAAGCGGAAATAGGTCACGGTATTGCCTAATATGGACAGGCACGCGGAATACGCAAGGTCGCCCCGGTGATAAATGACAATGTCGGTGTTAGGGCTGGCTTTGGTGAAGCTTGCCATAATAAGGGCAAGAATAATGTATGAAAAGACCATTTATATTGATTTTGGCTATGATTAAGATTGAAAGGTAGCCGTTGCTATTGTTTGAAATGGCCACGAAGTAGGTAATAAATAGCGGCTTTTGAATTAGTGGTCTGTGTGAGGTGGTCCACATCATTAATTGCGAAATTACGAAATTAAAGCAATCGAGTTTGCAGCAATGACACTTGGATTTTCCGAACTTGTGGGAATAGAAAAGTTTAACGGATCTTATATCTATGCTTGCTTTCCTGGAACTGATTTATGATTATTTAACCGGAATATTCTGTTTGTTTTTTTCTTTTTTTCTGTTATAGTATTAGCCGGTCTAGGGCGTCAGCACTAGACAGGATGGTGTGTACCTGTATAGGTGTAGGTCACGTGGGTACACGTGGCCGTAGCCGACGCGGCCGTAGGTCATGAGGCGCCCACCGGGCGCAGAGTAGACTGGAGGACAAGTCTCTTTTAGGTTTAGAGGAATAGATAGCTACACACCCCTGCAAAGCAGCAGACCCTTGAGCAGATTCTTAACATTTTCCCTCTTCTCAGATAGTAAATTCCTTATCTTTGTTCACTTCGATCAAGTTAAAAAAACCTTTGGCTCGGGACAATATATTTGATAAATAAAAAAGTATTATATACTTTTGAAAAACACCTTCCCTCTACATATTATTAACTTTTCCATCTTTTGTTTTACTTCTAAAGAATTTTATTAAGGGCGGCCCTGAGTATCATCTTCCACTTCTTTACAGGTGTGTGTGCTGTGCAAAGCTTGCCCCTGCTTCAAAAGTACCACAATGTGAACGACTGAATCTAGAATTTTACCAATGTTGGACCTAGAAATCGATTCTGAGAGGATTGAAGACAAAAACAGTATAATTATGATGGAATTGCTTCCTCAATGGTAAGTAAAATATTTCTATCAATCGAAGAGAAAGAGAGTTGAAGTTCTTGTCCTGAGACTCACTCGATTAGTTAGCATACACGGGCTCGAGACCAATAATTGCTAACTACACACGCAGCTTATTATATAAAGATCTAGAACCCAATCGAAGAGTACCCAAAATTCACATTTTATTCGGTCTTAGCCCCGCTAACAATTCCTCTGATGTCATGCGAAACGCAAATATTTTGCATGGCCAATTACGCAACATAGAGAAAAATTGTCAGCTGACCTTCAGCTCTTGCTCCATAAACATTCCGCAAAAATCGAATTTGCCAAAACCTCTTTACTCGATTATTGGATTTTAATGTGACCCGGATGGAACCCAGGTTCAATGGACAATGTGTCGCAAGCTGTGTTGAAAGTCTTGAACGATATGCCAGCGAGACAAATTCGAGAAGCAGATTAGAGTCGTATCGATGATCCTTTAAAAAAGCAATATTAAACAACTTGAAGATCAATTCTAGAGTCAAATCCACGTTTTATCATGCAAAGGCATGACTTGTGGGTCGACAGTAAAGGTAAGATTCTAGTGATGATATAAAAAAATTGACATAATCGAAGCGATGCCAGGTTCGAATGGCAAGGATGAGTATCAACGTAAGCCTCTTTAGCTTAAATTTGTGAAGCGGTCTTGTTGCAAAAGAAGAATTAAAGGTAGCTACAATGGTGGAGTGGCCTCGCTGCCAAAACCTCACTATATTGACCGAGCTCCCGTTTCAGAAATCAAGTATCTGTAATTGAACTGAAAATACTGGACTAAAATTTTCAGTAAAAGAAGGAGAATACTATGTGAAAAGAAAGATATCTCTGATAAAACAACTTTTCTCGACTCTATGAAGTGACTTCAACTCACGGTGTGTTGAGTAACTTCCACTATAATTAAATTTTACTTGCCTCTCTTAACGTGTAGAAAAGTTACATGAAACGCTTCACCTCAATCCCATAGAGTCTCCAAAAAGAATTATTATTCTACCCAGTATTCACTTATCATGCGGAATACTTTCAGACGAGTACATTAGGGCTAGCAAATTTCAAGCCCGCAATAAAACTGTTCGTTGTGAACTAACAAGTAATAAATATTTGGGCCTGTTGCTTTGCGTTTGGCACGTGATCGGTGCACATGTGATACAGCCACAGTCACGTGACTCCAGGCGCATGGAGTTGCAAAAGACTCTGTGCGAGTCTCACCCAAACATTCCTGTACACAAGACCGTGATCGTAAACAAACAAAATGCCCTCTACTGCAGACAACTTAGGTGATGGCGGCTAAAAAAGCCAGCTGTAAAAACCCCTTCTTTTTTTAAAATAAAGCTGTTCAAACAGCTTCTTGGGATCTTTTTTTTTAAGGTTTGCCTTTATTTATAGTACTACAGATCACTCAATTCACCTAGCCTCTTTTCAATATCCAAGCAAATAATAAACGGCTCAAAAATCCACGCTTTACCCCCTGTCCCATTCTCGTTTACCTCTTGGAAATCCACGTAAACCCGTGCACCAACACAAACGCCAGTTTGCGTACGGTTTGTTTATTTCGCGCGCTCAGAAACTTTCCCTTCGTTTGGTCAAGCTTTCCTAGGTGTGCTTCCTGATCCCAGATCCCGAAGAACGGCCTATACAATCACTGGCATCACTCTGTTGCATACCAGAGACAATTGTTCAGCTGTCGACACTTTGGCTTTTGCGGTCGTTTGTCTTTTTCGGAAGATCATAATTTTAGTGACATTCCAGCTGGTCCCCTCAGAGTCATCAGTCAGACCCAGTATTACTGCACTCTCCATTGGTTGGTGATCTCTGTTTGTTTTCAAAAATTGACGTTGCGCTCAAACTCTCAAGCCCAAGACTTTTCCCAAAGCCTTGCTTTGCAAGAACAAATCACCTGCCGGTTTCACTCCCACCCTTTACATTCGCTCTTACTCCCCCGGCATCTGCGTTCTGCTCTCAAACAATTTCACTCGTCAGCTAAAGACACAGCATAAACACAAATAAGCAAGTAAGCTTTACTCATATCAGACCATGCCAAGCGATAATGCCACGAGTCATGTCCGCTCGTTATCGGATAATGCCAGCCGCAGAGCGTTGTCTCTTCAGAGACGAGCACTCTCGTCTATTTCCACGAACCTCGCTGCTACACGGGTTTCCAAGCCCGAGGAGAACAAACGCAGGCGCCATGATACAAGTGAGCCTGGCCAAGAAAACGAGTCTCTGAGGCTCTTGAGCTCTTCTGTGCTGAAAAAGTCGTACTCCGATGGGCTCCTAATACGCCAGCATTTTGATGCAATTTCTCTGAGCGCCCGAGACGTGACAGACTCTGAGGAAGAAAACCATACTCCGCAACTGGTGTATTCAGATGCTCTCAATCATACGGAAGTGGACGCGCGGGCATCCTCCATTTCGGCAGCTGCCACCCCTCATCCCGAACTTTATCACAAGGAAGAGCAAAGTCAAACTATCACGCACGACTACGTTGAGGAAGAAGACGAGCTCGAGGAAGAAGAACAAGAAGAGGAAGACGAGGAAAATTTCGATTACTGGGCTCAACAGCAGCCACAAAAGCCCAGGTGGAACGATGCGATTGTCGAAGAATTGGAATGCGTGATGCACAAATACTCACATTTGCTCATGGATGAGAAAGATGAAGACACTTACGACGTGACTATGGTCGCAGAATATGCGCCCGAGATCTTCAACTATCTTCATGACCTTGAGCGCAAGCTATCGCCGAAACCTAATTATATGGACGATCAAGAAGAATTGAAATGGGAAATGCGCTCCGTCCTAGTAGACTGGGTCGTCCAAGTTCACCAACGCTTCAATCTTCTCCCAGAAACTTTGTACTTGACCATCAATTACATCGATCGGTTCCTCAGTCGACGGACAGTGTCATTGTCGCGCTTTCAATTGGTCGGCGCCGTCGCTCTCTTCATTGCTGCAAAGTACGAAGAAATCAATTGTCCCACGGTGCAAGAAGTTGCTTATATGGCGGATAATGCATACACAGTGCAAGAGTTCCTCAAAGCGGAGCTGTTCATGATCGGCGTGTTGGAATTTGAAATGGGATGGCCAGGACCGATGTCGTTTCTTAGGCGCACATCGAAGGCAGACGATTATGACTATGAGACGAGGACGTTAGCCAAATACTTTTTGGAAATTACTATCATGGACCATCGCTTTGTCGCATCGAGCCCATCGTGGCTCGCGGCGGGCGCACATTATCTCCTGCGGAAGATGCTCAGCAAGGGGCCATGGACAGAGCTCCATGTGTTCTATTCGGGCTACTTAGAAGAACAATTGAAACCGTTGGCGAGAATCTTCATGAAAATCTGTTCGAATGCCGAAACGCATCACAAGGCCATTTTTGAAAAATACCAGGAGCGGAAATACAGGCGGTCTTCGCTCTACGTCAAGGAGTTTCTCAGGGCCATGCGCGAAGAGGAGGAATAGTACTGTCGTGTGACTCAAACTTAAAGACACGGCCAAAACTTACTCACAGGAGCTAGCACAAGCCAACACAGGTAACGCCAAGTGGAAGATCACAATCCATTACACAACATCTCATCAATCACAAGTTTCAAACCCAAGCTATTGGGCCAGCGGTTCGCAAGGTCATGCTTGGAGTGAGGACAACAAGAGCATCAAAATCACATATAATCAAAATCACATATAAACAGAATCACAAAAAAATAACAATGCATGAACATCAAGACTAGCACAACAAGAATGTCACTTCACAACACGCCACGTCGGTGATAACATGGTTCCAAAACCAATGACAACTCCACCATTTGCAGATTCATGTGCAAGGCACGTGACCCAGGGGCGCGAGAAGAAAAAAAAATTCATATTGTGCGGGGTCCATCACCATCGAATCAAGTCCAAACTTCCAACCTTTCTTTGAGAATACTCACATCCAAAATGTCCAGATTCATCTCCCGTGTTGCCCTTTCCGGTGTGTGCAGAGCCAGTTTTCCTCAATTGGCCAGAAGAGCGATTCTTCCATCGCCAATGAGATCCTTCAGCTCTGCTCTTATGCGCTCCCAGCAAGCAAGCAGTGAACTCTCCAAGATTGTCAAGTCAGAGTACAAAGTGGCAATGGCCGTGGACAACGAGTTGGAGCCCGAGCAGGAGAAATATTTGGCCGAGAGCGGCTTTTCTGTGGCGGAATCAGAGTACGACTCGAACGTTGAGTTGCGCAAAACGTTGCCTTCTGGCGAGGAGATCAGAGTGTTTTTCGACATTGACGAGGTGTCGGATGTGCAGCTTGGCGCCTCGGAATTTGGTCTTGAGGAAGGCGCTGAGGAGAAGGAGCAATTTGACGAGGAGCTCGACCAGTTCGAGAGCACTTTTGCCAATGTCAAGGTGTTTGTGTCGAAGCCTGAGTCTAACGATGGGCTTTTCTTCAACTTGATGTTGCAGAACTCCGAGGAAGAGTTGTTTGTCGACTACTTTAACTACAAGCCTGACGCTGCCAAGTTCTTGGCCCAGGTCAAGGAGCAAGGCACCTTTTTGTCTGCCTCTGAGTACCAAGGTCCTCAGTTCTCGAACTTGGATGAGTCTTTGCAACTCGCCATGGAGAACTACTTGGAGGAGAAGGGAATCAACGAGGAGTTGGCCGACTTTATTTTTGCCTTCTCGGAGGTCAAGGAGGAGTCTGCCTACAGGCACTTGTTGGGCAATGTGTCCAAGTTTTTGGGCAACTAAATAGTGTCCCGCCTATCCTGTGATGAGTAGGCTGTTTGGAGGGTACATCGGGTTATTTCAATGAGTTGAGTCGCCGAAGTCGGCATAATAGTCATGCTTTGTGTATCTGTCTGAACCATATAGTTTCCTCGCACATAGGTCTTGTTAATAGTATTGTATCGTGTGTAAATAAACCAGTGTTTTTATATTTGTCTTGGGTTGTCGGCATCAGTTCGGCCCAATTATATATATTGCCATAGGATACATGAAAGTTAGTTTACCTGTTATTGATTTGAATAATAGCTCCTTTCAAAAGCAAGACATCCATTTATTTTCTAATTCTTCCCCTCGTTGTGTTTTGGTCCGTGAAAAATATTCTAGCATGCACTTCAAAACATTAAATTCCAAATTCGTTGAAGTTTCATGAAAATGAAGGATGTTGAAAATTGTCAAAAACTGTTCTGAGCCCGTTGAATTAAACTTTTTGATTGCTATCATATCAGAAAAGAAAATTTGAGCGGTTTCTATTTTGAAAGTAAGGGCCTTCAAGCAAATGAAGAACTACCAAGGTTAAATATCGGAGAGACATATCAGACAAATTTCGCCTCATCTTCAAATATGGACACATCCTATATTAGCTAGTATGAAGGGAATTCTGTCTTAAGAAAGGCCTGAAGAAGATCTGAAAGTTGTCTCAACCTGTGATTCCTCTAATAACTTTTCAAACATATGACGTTGGCTCTTACTAACGCAGTTTGAGGATTCTTTAATACGTCCATACTCTCCTTAAAGTTACGATGGTCTCAACGAAAAAGCAAAGAGAAGAGATTATGTGAAAATGAAAAGGCAGTTCTCCGTACTTTGATGTCATATAAGTTACCGAGGGAAGTCCACAGAATACATGAGATTTTATCAGATAAAACCACTCGTTTCATTCAAAACTGTAGCCTTAGTTTGTCAAGGCTAAGATCAAAATCGCAATACTCTTCATTGTTAATCAATATACGGCGCATCAAAGCAAGGGCATCTTGTAAGTCCAATTCGATTAGCTCTGATTCTAAGAGGCCAAGATTTCTGATCCTGACTAAGTTCAGAAACCTAGGAATTCTCAATCTTCACAAAGCTTGGAGCTCTGGATATTCTGAATCATTTGAACAATTGAAATCCTTTGATGATACCCCCGAATCTCAATCCTCCCACTCCTCCTAATCCTTCTAATCCGTCTAATCCTGTCAATCTTTCCAATCTTTTCCATCTCTTGCATCCCGCTCCACCACTCAATACTCGTTGAATGGATCCTCGGACTCCTCGAGCTGGAACTTGCCCTGGCCCGCCATCTTCACGGCGGCCATTTCTCGAGACGCCGCCTGCTTGCGGACCTTCTGCGTCATTTTCTCGATCTCGGCCTCGGCATCGGTGGCCTCCTTCTCCGCATACTGCATGACCAAGCGACGGCCCAACAAGTGCACGCCCTTCAACTGGTCCATGGCACTCTCGGCCTCCTTCAAGAGCGTGTACTCCACAAACGCAAACCCACGTGCCGACTTGTCGAACTTCTTCGGCACTCTGACCGACTTCACCTGGCCATAAGCGCCAAAAAGCTCCAAGACGTCTTTCCGCGACGCCTCGAACGGAAGATTCTTGATGATGATCTTGTTGGTCTTCTCGGACTTGCTGGCGGCGCCGCTGCCGGAGCCCGACTGGCCCGACTTCCGGTGCGAGAGCTTGAGCTGGACCCGGTGCCCGTCCAAAACCGTGTTGTCCAAGACCCGGATCGCCGCCTCGGCCGCGTCTTTCGACGTGAACTCCGCAAACCCAAAGCCCATGCTCAACACGCCGCCTGGAGTTTTCGGGTCCGGCTTGGTCTTGACCAAGGCCACAGCAAAGCCGGGCAACTTCTCGAAGAAAGTGGTCAACTGGGCGGTGGTCGTGGCAAAGCTCAAGTTCTTCACAAAGATCGACACCGTGGGGCCCTTTTCGAGCACCTCGTCGTCGCTGTCGTCGTGCGCGTCGTCGGCCAACATGTCTGCCGCCGAGACCTTGGCGTCGACTGCGGCTTCGCCATTTCCGCCGTTTTCCGCGTCTGTGGCAGCAGAAACCAGTTCCTGGGCCGTGGGTTCACGTGTGAACAAGTCCTTGGGTCCTTTTTCCAAATAGAGAATGGACTTCTTGAACATGCGATACGCCAACTTGGTGAACGCCGCCCGCCCGCTGGGCGCGTCTCTGAACTCGACAATTGCAATGGTGCCCGAGGGCGGCATCACGACTCTCTTGATGGGCCCGTGCTCGGCGAAAAGCTCGGCGATCTCGTCGCTCGACGTGCCGAAGGGGAAGTTTTTCACGAGAACTACACGGTCGTCGCGCTCCTTCTGGTCAAACGTCGTGAGGTCGACGCCCCTGTCCTCGAAGAACTTGCGGACATCGCCGATCACGTGCGCCTCGGCAAGCGCCTGTTTCACCGCCGAACTCGAGTTCTGCGGGTCGATCAACTGGGCCTTGCTGATGCCCAACTTCAGCGCCACGGAGTCGAGCACGGCGTCGCTGTTCATGTAGAGCGAGTTCCAGTTAAATTGGGCCTTGTGGGCCAGCGCCTTTTTCTTGAGCTCCCGCTGTTTTTTCAAGGGTAGGTTTTTCATGGCGAACTCGTCGAGCTTATGGTCTTTTTTCGCGTCTGCCGCCAAGATGTGGAGGAGCCGGCCCTGGAAAATCTGCTTATCCATGGCCCGGAACGCACTCACCGCGTGCTCGTTGTTTTCAAACTGGACATAGACAAATCCCTTCGACTTGTTTGTACGGGTGTCGATCGCAATGTGGACCTCCAGGAGAGCACCATAGAGGGAGAAAAGCTCGCGGAACTCGTCCTCGGTCGCGTCGTAGTGGATGTTTCGGATGAAAAGGCGCCCTGTTTCCATGAGTTTGGCCTCGGTGGCTTCCTCTTGGCTCATTTCAGGGGCTCTTGGCGCAGGTCTGCTGGACTTGCTTTCTCTGGCTTTGTCTGTGAAGTTTTCGGACTTTTCGGACTTTTGTGAAGCGTTTTCTGGGTCACTCTTTGGGTCACTCTTTGTGGCAGATCCTGAGCCAGCCTCCGGCTCGTTTTCCTTCATTCGGATCCGTCTCAGTTTGAGCCAGTCGAGGTCAGAAACGGCCTCCGAGTCTTTGTTTTCGCTCTCTGGCTGAGTCTCGTCCTCATCATTTCCAGCGTTTTCCTCCTCGACATCCTCATCAGAACCTCTTGCTCTGGAAGGGAAAGTCAGGTTTTGACCAGAGTTGCCGGCTTCACCAAGACTGCTCATGGGCATCATTTCCTCTTCGTCGTCCTCGTCTCTCTTGTTAAATTCATCGTACTCATCGTCGCTGGCGGCCTCCTTGGCTTGCGCAACGTTGTATTTTCCAGATAAGTTATCAGACCCCGGTGATTTAAGACCGTCTTTTTCAGCAAGTGCCTCTTCCAAAGCCTTGGCAGAAGGTGCCCCAGACCCGTCGGCCAACGCGTCGTTTTTCCACGACTGCACCTGCGCAGACGGCTTCAAAGTCTCGATAAACTCCAGCAATTTCGGGTTGGCGGCGATCTCCTGGTCCAACTTCGACTTGTGCCCGAGTTTCTGTCGTTTGTACTGCTCCTGCTGCTCCTGCTGGCGCAAAAGCCGCTCCTCCTGCTCGGCCAAGCGGATGTCCGTGAGCCTGCGCTTCTCCCGGATCGCCTTCGGCACGGTCGGGTCCGAGAAGGTCTTAGCAACACTGACTTCAATCCGGGCAGTATCGATAAAGGTGCGGTCGAAGTACTTGACGGCGTTTTCTGCGTCGACACCGGACTTGTACCCGATGAAAGCGAACTGCCTAGACTCGCCGTTTCTTTTTTTCATGAGCTTCACGTCGGTGACACTGCCCTCTTTGGAAAAATGGTCTTTCAACCGGTCCTCAGTGAGATACTTCGGAAGGCCCTTGACAATAAGTCTCGACATGGTAGTGGGGGTGTTTTGTGGGGATTCGCTGAAAGAAAAAAAAGGGAATTGAGAAAGTTTATGTTTTTGAAGCTTTGGGAGCTCAAATTCTTGTGTGCTTTTCGAGTGAATTCTCGTAGAATCTGTGCCTTTAAAAGATCAAGGCCTTGGCTTTTCAAGACTCATGGCACATCGGATGCGCGATGAGAAGAATGAGAGTTCGTGGACTGCATATGATTGTGTTGTGTGCAGAACTGTATGTTTGGGCACGTTTTGCTGCGATTTTGCACCCACCTCTAGGAGGCACGGACAGTCAACTTTCAGCATAGAAGGCTGTTGTTATCAATCCAAAGAATCAAGAATCGTCAGGAAAAAACATAGTGTTCTTTTTTTTCACCAGAAAAGATCACATCATTCATCAAAAAAGAGCCCAAAATCTATCGCGCGGTATCAAGTTCATCGACCATTATAACCCATATTCGGTCATACACCTTCAACCATATATCAGCCGTCTTCTTCTCGCACTTCCAAAAACAAAAAAAAAACACCCCCTTTGAAAATTAAAGGATCATGGAGTTGACGTCACATATCGGGTTCAAAATCCCACGTGACCCCACGATCCGCCAGGTTCTTGCGTGGGCCTGGGCGGCCCTCGTATGCACTTTTCTCCTTCTGTTGCTTGCACTCTACCATGTGCTAGTTCTTGTGTGTTTCTTGGTAAGTTACGTCTCGCCACGTTTGGCAGAAAAGTCGGTCCAGATATATTGCCGCTTATTTTGGCAGGCCACCGCTCACTTTACCCAAGTCAATAAAGTAGAAGTTTCCGTGACAGGCGACCGTTTGGCGCTGGAATCAGCATTACTCATAAGCAACCACCAGTCGCTTGCCGACTACTTTGTCATTGCCCATTTGGCTAACAATTGTCCTGGCGGGACGCTGCCACATATCAATTTTTTCACATGGTACGCCGTCTGGCAAATCCCCACCATCCGCACGTGGCTCAATGTTGTTCTTTGCGACGAGAACTGGGAACTCTCAGGGCCCTTGTGCCGGTCTGCCTTCCGCCCAATCTTGGCTTCCGAGGCCCCGCAATGGGTGGCGCTTTTCCCCGAGGTCAATATCTGGACCCCGGCAGCAGCGTATCTGCAAAGAGTGCAGGCACAGAAGTTCTACCTTCCCTTGTACAATCATGTGCTTTATCCACGGTACCCGGGCCTCTTGAATGCCGTCGAGACCCTTGGAAACAGGGCCAGCGTCAAGTTCGCCCGGGTGTATCATCTCACAATCTTGTACACCAGTCCTCGGCCACCGACACTATTCCAGTTGTTTGCCTCGGCAGAGCAAATCTGTGTCAGGGTGAATGTGAAGTCGGCGTCTTTTGTCAGTATCCCGCTGAAGAGATTGAAGTTGGAAAAGTGGTTGGAGAAGACGTGGCTGGCTAAGGATAAACAGCTTGCAGCCATGAAAAGGGTCGTGATGGAATCTCGTGAAAAAGTTCCGACCCTTTCAAATGTCCTGAAGAGTACTCTGCAAGGCCGGCCTTTGCGGAGCCGGCGACCTTTTCTGCGAAGCTACCCCATATTTCGAAACCGGCCTGCTTCTGTCTCTCACCGGTCAGTTTCTCAAACCCGGTCAAGTTCTCAGAGTCGGTCGGTTTCCCTCAATCGGGCAATTCCCAAAAGTCGACCAAACACAAAAACCAGGCCAACCACCAAAAGCAGACCAGTCACCAAAAGTCGATTGAGCACTTCAAGACGGCTTGCCTCTCAAAATCTTCCTGCTGCCCAAAATCTTCCTGCTGCCCAAAATCTTCCTGCTGCCCAAAATCTTCCTGCTGCCCAAAATCTTCCTGCTGCCCAAAATCTTCCTGCTGCCCAAAATCTTCTAGTTGCCCAAAACAACGCCACTTCCAAACCCTCCAACCTGTCAACCAAAAAACAGCCGTCTCTTCACAAACTGATTCTAGACCAGCCGATCTCCAAATTCACTGGCTTTACTCGCCTTGCATCACGTGGATGGGCAAGCTCTTGATAATGGAATGCTGCTTTTCGTCACGCTCGATCCGGTAGAAGTTATCGACAAAGCGGCCGCCATTTATATGATTTAAGAACTTCTCGTCATGCGTGATCACAATGAGCTGGAAATTCCTCTGGCTCTTGCGAAACTCTATGATATTGCTGAGCGCATTGGCAAGCGACTCGGCGTTCTCCACATCCAAATTAGTCGTGGGCTCGTCGAGCGCTATCATGCCACAATTGGACCCGAAACACTCGGCCAAAGCCAACCGGATCAAAATACTAGTGAGCACTTTCTGGCCAGCCGAGCACCTTCCTCGCATGTCAAGCTCAGAACTCCGTTTGTACATGACCACGCGGTAGTTGTAAGACCTTCCTCTCGTCTGGTTTGTCACGTCACATTTTATCTCGATGCCATCGATATCGGTGCCTCGGTATGTCTGGGTCCAGAGCTCGCGCAAAATCCGGTTGATCTCGTCCATTTTCATGCTGTGGTACTTCATGATCGCGTTGTCCAACGCCTGGGAATATGTCTGCAAGTCCGTGGACACCAAGAGATTGGTTTGTAGTTTGATCCACTCGTTGTGGTAGAGCTTATCGACGTCCTGGAAATCTGTGCTGAGCTCGTTTTGGAGGGCCAGGATCTGGTCCTTGATCTGCTTGACCTCCCCAACTTTCCCGTAATGTCGCTCGTTCAAGCCGGCGATTTGGTCTCTGAGCGCCTTTGACTTTTCCTGGTACCGCTCTTTTTCGTGTTCTGCGTCTTCTATATTCAAGTCTGCCAACTCGTCCTGCTGTTTCTGCAACTGCTGCTCTGTATCCCTGAGCTCCAAGTTGTCTCTGATGTTTCTTTCCATGCTTGCGGCATCGTTGATGTACTTTTGCACTTCACGCAGAGCCTCGTCTTTCTCTCTCTTTTGGCCGCGTAAATCTTCCATTTTCAGGGTAGCTTCGGCAAGAGCAGTTTCGTTTTGCACGACGAGCTCAGAATCGAAATCTTCAAATTGGCGCACTTGCTCATAAACGCCTTTGAATTCAGCATACTCCTGTGAGACCTCATCGAGCACTTTTTGCTCTGCCCGTTCACCTCTGGCGCATTCTTGCTCGACCTCTTTTAGGTGAGTCTCTTCTGTCTGTTTGTGGGCCCTCAATTCCGAAATGAGCGACTGCAACTCGGCGGCTTTTGCCTTCAAGTCAGTCTCGTGTTTTGCCAACTCCTGGATCTGGTGCTTTATACCCGTGGCCTCGCTCAACGAAAGCTGTAATTTGCTGATAAGAAGCTCTTTTTCTTTGAGCTGATACTCCAATTTCGACAACTCCTTCTGACGAGCATTGCCTTCATCAATGGCATCGGCAACACTCTGGCGCAAGTTCTTGATCTCGAAATTTTTCTGCAGCTGCTGTTTCTGGAGCTCGTTCATGGATTCTGAGGAAACTCCGAGCTCATTGAGCTCGTCCTCGAGCCCCGAGAGTTGTGTTTCAAGCACCTTGAGTTCCTCTGTCATTCGGTGGATATCAGAAACCGGTTTTGTGAGAGCCTCCGCCTCATGCAACAGGTCGCTGCTTTTCTCTGCTGCACGAAGAGCAAGTTCCAACTTCTTCTGGGCGTCCAGCTGTTTCGTAGCCAAATTTGTCCTCTCCTCTTCTAGCTCCGTCATTTCTTTCTGTAATCGGCGAAATTCCATGACATCGAGGCCGATAGACTTCAACTCCTCGAGGTCTTTTGACGTGCTTTCGAAATCTGCCTTTAGCTTGTCTGCAGTTAGGGACCGGACGTTTTCCTCAATGTCAGACACAAACTTCTCGAGCTCTTGGGTATTCATGCCCCGGCTACACAAGGCACAGCACTTGCTGGATTTGGCCAACTCCACTGCCTTGACCTTATAACTTTTCGTCACCTCGAAAGTATTCAAGTTGTATACTGCTGTTTTCTGGTCCTCCTCAAGTTCTTGCACTAGAGACTCGTATTGGGGGATTTCCTCTGGTGACAACACGGCGAGTACATTGGAGGAATGTTTTTGCACTTTGGCTTTTAAAGACGCGGCAAGCGACTCGGCAGACTGAGTTTCGGACTTGAGTTGGTTTACCGCCAACAGCGCCTTGCTGGATTCGCTCTGAGAACTCTCGTTTTCCTCGGCCCGTTTCCTCCGCTCTTTTTCTAGTAAGTCTCCCGCAGTTGAAACATCGATATTTGTGCCTAGAATCCTGGAAAACTCGGGATTATGTGTGGCCGAAAACTTCTCGAGCACATTGCGCTTCACGTCGCGAGACTCTCTGAGCAAGTCGATTTTGCTGAGCAAATCCGTCAGTTTATTGGCCGAGTGGATCTTCCGCATGAGGTCCTCCAAATCCAGCTCTAAAGCACGGATTGTCTGGTTTTCCTTTTCGATCTGGTCGGTGTGTGCTTTCATGTCCCACGCCTCTTTTTTCGATTCCGCCTTCACACGCAAACTCTCGAGCTGGGACTTCTCAGTCTCTAGCGACTCTTCGTTCACAGAGACGCTCGAGAGCTTCAGCTTTGCGTCCCTGGCTTTGGCGGCAGTCGCAGAAATCTCCTCCTGGTTATAAGAAAGACGTTCCTCTTCCTTGCGCACCTTTTCTGAAGCGCTCAGAAACTGGGCCCGGGCCCCTTCGAGTCTCGAGTTGTTGGCGGCTAGGACCCGCTGGAGCGAGTTTGCAGCATGCTCTTTTTTTGCAGCAAGCCGCAGCTCCGCCTCCCCGTTTGTGAGCCCGTCTTCTTCCACGCTTGGATCATCTTTAAAGGCATGTGCTTTGAGCTCTCCAAGTCTGTGTAGATTGGCCTGGTACTGCCCCTTTTTCGCAGAAAGGGACCCTTCGTCTCTCACGAGCGCATGGTACCCCTTCTGCAAAGTTGCTAGGGTGGAATCCAATTCTGAGCTGGCCGCCTGGAGCGCCTCCAACTGGCGCGATTTCTGGGCCTTGACGTCGCCGAAATTTGCAGCCATTTCCAGCAACTTCTCGTCCGGGTCCCGGAGAAGCGTGACCGACGCCTCGAGCTTGTGCAAGGAGGCGCGTGTCAGCTCGACCAAGAGCCGCATGCGCTCGTGCTCGCTCAAGATCTGCTGGAACTGCTGGTTCGAGTGGAAGAGCTCGTCGGCCCGCCGCTCGTGCTGCTCGATCTGCATGGTCAAGTCGGCGATTTGCAGCAGGTACTCGTCGGCTTTGGCCACGAGTTCACGGAGCCGTTCTCTGACTTTCTGGGCCCGCGCTTTATCGACCTTGGCATGCTGCACACTCTGCTCTATGAGGCGGACATCGGTGGCCATGTCCTTCCTGATCGTTTTCAAAGTGTCGAGGACTTTGGTGAACTTCAGCGCCTCGAAGATCTCGTCGAACCGCTTCTTCAACACCCCGGCTTCACTGAGCGGCCACAAACTGTCGTCCTGGTGGCAGAAAATGACGTATTCCAAGATGGCTTTCGACGCGCCGAGGTAGAGCGGCACGCGCGTGTCCAACTCCATGTTTTTCGTGCTGATGGACGTTTTTTCGCCGCGGGAATGCACGGCCAACTGGCCTTCAAGCGACTTGAACGTGTTCCCCGCCTGGGCCACGCCCCGAACCGCACGTTTGCGGGTCAATTGCATGTTCCGCGTGACCGTCATCAGCTTCCCGTCGACCGAGGTGAACCCGAGCTTGATCTCGGCGTTTACCACCAGGCGGTCTGCAATCGAAGGGTCGTTGACAAAGGCTCCACCTTTTGAGTTCGGCGGAAGGTCTCCTGTGGTGACGTACTTGAGACTTTCGATGATTGTGGTTTTCCCACACCCGTTCTGGCCACATATGAGCGTCAAGGGGCTGCCGAACTGGATGGTTTCGTGCTCTTTCGGAGAAAACGAGCGGATTCCCGAGATCGAGAGCTTGTATAGAGACGACATGGATTAGATGTGGCTAGAGATGAAAATAGAGGAAGATGAGGAGAGGTGTGGATTTCTGCTTATCACTGTGTTTACAATCTATATGATATGGGCAGTCTGCTATTGCGTGGGGTATAAGGAGTGGAGTATAAAGAGTGGGGTATAAAGGGTGGGGTATATCTATGGTGTGTGCTGAGTCGCTGTGAGAATTGAGATGTTCCGAGACTGAGACTGGTGTTTCGCGTCTTCCTCTGCAGAGCATATGAGTGAGAAAGGAGCCGCGTATTTGAGAGCTGAGATGGCCAGCAAGGTCAAACTGCAAGCGCATCATTTTTAGTGATTTTTCTTTTTCTTCTTTTTTTTTCATTTCTTTAACGGCGATGGTGGTTCTGGCCTTGGTCATTCATATTTCCGAAATCTTGTTTGCACTTCACGTCATACAGATTCAGATTCTTCGGCACTTCTGACTCTGGCATTGAGGCTCAGCACATGGACGCTTGTGGAGGCTGCCCCAGCTTTAACATTTCAGAAACTGATCCGATGTGCTGGTAAATTACGTGAGGCCACGCCAGTCTACTCATTTTAAACTTGCTGCTCCCCGATTCCCCGCTTGTTCTGCTCCTACCAGGGTCTCCGCTTTCTTTCCTCCTACCAGGGTCTCCGTTTATTCTGCTCCTCTTCTGCTCCTCTCCGATTACCCGGATTCCCCGCTGTTTTTCCTCGTCCTCTGCGTTCCTTCCCTCAATACTTCTGGACATTCGGATCGTAGTTCATCGGTGGTTTCCCTCCCGACTGAAGAGCATCATTGTGCTTCGCCATTGCGATCGTGAGCTGCTCGGGACTGGTATGGGCGCTTCCGGGAGACGCCATATCGCCTGCAATGCCTGGAATCTTGGCCACGCGCTTGCCCTTCCCACGGCCTCGGATGCCCTTATTGGCATTCTTATAAAGCTTCGCGAAATACTCCAAAAGCTGCTTCTCGTCCTCTGGAAGCTGCGCAAGGGCGTCGCCCGTGATGCTTGCAAACGTCTGCGTCAACTTCGTCAACGTGGGCAAATGGAACTTGTTCTGATGCGACTTCAAGTTGCCGAGCTGCGTGAACGACTTGTCACAGTTGTCCAACTTGCATTCGAACGGCTTCTCCTTATTGTGCGTCAAGACATGCGCGGCGAGGTTTCCTTTCCTGCTGAAATTCCGGTTGCAGATATCACAAACAAACGGCTTTTCGCCCGTGTGAAGACGCATATGTGTTCTCAAGTTCCCGCCCTGGGTGAAGCGCTTCCCACAGAACGTGCACTCGAAAGGCTTGAGGCCGATGTGAGAGCGCACGTGCACGTCCAAATGCGTGCTTTGGTGGAACTGCTTGAAGCAGTAGGGGCATTCCTGGGTCTTGCCTCTTCGTTTTCTTTTCTTCGAGTGCTCTCCATCCTCGTCGCCGTTCTCTCGCTTTGCTGGCTTCTCGATGCCTCCTACCAAATCGACCGTCAGCGGCAACACTGCGTTTTTGTCGTGGTCGTTGTTCGGAGAGGCGAGAATGCTGCCATCTGTCGTCTGCTGGATCGCCGTCGTATTGCCCTTTTCCCGGGCCTGGATCACGAGCATGAGCTGGTCGACCTTCGTGGCACCCAAGAGAGGCCGCCCGTCCTCGGCGCGCGCGTACTGCTGCGCTTGCACCAACTGCTTCTTGTCGTCTAAATTCAGGCCAGCCGCATGCCTCGCGTCGGCTTTTGGGTAGTAGTTGGGCTGTTCCACCGCCTCCGGGTTGACAAACTGCGAGCCTTTGTACACCTGGGGATATGCGTTTTCGTTCATGCCAGCCTGGCTTGGGAACCCCAGGCGTGCGTCTCGAGAGTTGTACTGCTGCTGTGCCGACGCCTGCGATGGCGTCATATACTGAGAGTAACTGGACCTCATGTTCGGCGCGGGGTACTGCTGCAGATTCTCCTGGTACGGGTACCCGAAGTTGTCCTGCTGCTGCGGGTTGTAGTAGTTCTGGGGCTGTCTCTGAGGCGCCACCATATTGGAGGAAAGGCCGTATTGCTGCAGCTGGTTGCTGTGCCGAGGAGCCTCGCCCGTGGTGCTAGCCATCTGGGGCGGCTTTCTCGCCGGAGACGCACGGGGCGATTGCGGCTCCTCGCGGACCTTTGAGGTTCTGGAGGACATTGACGATGTGGGCGACACGTGGTTTGTCTCCGAGACGCTGGATTTCTGGCCCCTCGAGCCCAGCGATAGCTTTCGCTGGTCGTCGAAGATATCCTCTCTGAGAGAAGTGCCGAGCGGCGGGTGGGCCTCGGACCGGTGGCCCTGGTCGCTCATAAATTTCATGATGGAGTCGCGGCGCTGCTCGTTGCTCATGTTCAGGAAATCGATGCTGCCGGAGCTCTGGAGGTTGGCCAAAAACGCGTTGATGCTGTCGTTGCTCACGCCGGCAATCGAGCCCGTCATGCCGTTGCCCATCTGGTCCCAGAACGCGCTCGGGTTCTCATATTCCCGCGTGTTGCGTTTCGAGTTCCCAGGAGAGACGCGGCTCGGTTGGTTCCAGCCAAACATGTTGCCGAGGCTCTCCTTGCCCATGCCCTCGAAGTCCTGCGAGTACCCGCGGCTCGAGCCGGTCGACGCCTTGTGTCTGGCTTCGGGCCTGCCCAGGTCCTTTGACGACGGCCCGCTGATGGAGTTTCGCGACGATCCAGGAAGTTGGATGAGCGAGCTGAAGATGCTGGTGGACCTCAGCGGGTTCCGGGGTGGCGGCGGCACGTTCGCCGGCATGTTTTGCCCGAAATGGAAGTTGAGCGGGTCGCCGGAGGCGCTCAACGGGTGCGGCAACGAGACAGAGTCGCCCCGGGGCCGGCCCATGGGCTCACTCGGGGGCATGGCAAATGAGACCGAGTCACGTGTGCCCGGGTAGTAGTTCTGGAAGCCACGGGCCAGGCTATAGACAGGGTTCTGGGCCATATTTTGGGTCATATTTTGGGTCATATTTTGGGTCATATTTTGAGCCAGATTTTGGGCCAGATTTTGGGTCATATTTTGGGCAAGATTTTGAGCCAGATTCTGGCCCATGGTATGGCCCGGAGTATGGCCCATGGTATGGCCCGGCGCCGGCGCCGTGGGGGGAGCGGCCATGGGGAACGTGTTCGCTAGCGAAAACGACTCCTGCCGAGGCGTGTTGAACACAAACAGCGCCAGGTTGTGTCGGCTGCGTTGTGGCTGCAAGCCGTGGGCGGCAAAGTTCTGGAAATACGCCACCTCGGGGCGGGCCAGGGGCTCTTTTGGGCGCAGGTTAGCCGCCGCATCAAGCCCCGCGGTCGACTCCGCGTACTGGTCAAACTTTCTTGGCTGGCTGCTTGCCGGCAGCAGCGGCCGCAGGGTGGTTTCCGACACGAGGGGGATCTGCGGCTTGGCGCCCTGCTGAGTGTTGGAGACTCTCAAAGTATCGCCCATAGGAGCGTACAGGGAGCCGTGGGGTGAGTTATTTTGGCCCCTTTTGAGTTGGGGTTTTATGTAGGATTCTCCCTTGGAAGGGGTTTCCTTTAAAGGCGCTTCCAGGAAAAGGGAATCTTTGTGAAACCCTTGGTTACCGGAAATCTCCTTGTGTGAGTCCGAGCCGAGCTGATCTACGGTGCTCGGGCTGGCTCTTTCAGGGGCTGGAAGGGGCAACCTGCTGATATGTTGCGGGCCTTGCAGATCCGCAAAAAACGCCCCTTGGAGATACCCGCCGGCGGCTATCTACCGATGAGTTGTGAGAGTTTCCAAGAAAGACGGAACCCTTGAGATATTGACTCTGCTAGCAGAATCCAGCAGATAGTAGTAAGAAACGGCTGGAAACAGATAATCGGAGCCAAAATTCGAGTTCTTTACTTGATCTCGATGAGCAATTCTCACTGAGCGATAAGCAAAGAGCAATTCTCAGAGGGCAAGTTCAAATATAGAGAAGATATTCGGACTGAATTTGAAACACGTTCAAATTGCAATACAGGGTAGAAACGCCGATTGCAAATTGCAGAAGTGACTCAGAAGCGATATGCTTCAATATTCAAGAAAGAAAACTCTAAAGTGAGTCTTCTAAGTGGTAAGACAACAGCTATGACTGAAAAGGGATGCCTCAGTGATACCTCGGTGATACCTTAGTGATACCTCGAAAAGCACAACTCGAAAGTGTCACCCTTGATGCGGCACCCCGAAAGATATGGCTCAGATTAAAACCTAGCCTGTTCTCTTATGCCAGATCCTAGCAAAAAGCTCAGAAACGCACGCGTCTGCAAAACTGGGCCCGGGTCAAAAGTGGCAGGGTCGCTCCTCTCTAACAATGGGGCAGGTGCGAATAGATAGATGCAAGTGCCAAGGCACAGGCGGCTTGTTTGGGAAGAAAACCTTTCTTTTTGCAGGCAAGTGCCACTGTGGTCTCGGTGCTTGCAAAAATATCCCGCTAGTTATTATTAAAAGCGCGGAATGGTTCGTGTGGTGGACGTGGAGCAAAGGAAAAATACCGGGTCTAGGGCTGTTGATTGAAAGGCTGGTTAGGTCATGTGTTCAGGCCAAGCCCAGGCTCGGGCACGGGTGGGTGCTTTATCGCCCCACGGATGATCATGTGCGCGCGCAGAAACGCGCTGTGTGCAGTCCGCGCGGCCCTGATTGCCAGCGCGGGCCATCTGTCAGTTTACTTGGATTGCTTAGGTTGCTTCGATTGCTTGGCTTGCTGAAAACGCGTGAATGTTGAAAATGGTGAATATGCCGATGATACAAATACTGAGAAAGCCGAAAATACTGAGAAAACCAAAAATACTGAGAAAACCAAAAATACTGAGAAAACCAAAAATACTAAGAAAACCAAAAATACTGAGAAAAACAAAAATACTGGAAATGCATATGCTGAGAATACTGGAATGTTGATAATACTGAGATTACTGAAATTGGGCTGCCCATGTTGAAAATGCTGAATTTTCTGAAAAGGCTTGGCCTGTCAATGTTGCTGAGGTTCGTGAGACTTATGAATCTGGGGATATCTGATATTGCCTTTTTCGGTGAGACCGCCAACGGCTAAGCCATGGCAAATACTGAAAAAGATAAAATAATAAAGTAATGAAAAAATAAAATAATGAAAAAACAAAATAATGGAATTAAAGGAGAAAACAATGAAATTAAAGGAGAAAAATAATTAAAAAAAAGATGCCTAATTTTGTCTATTTTTAAAGAAACATCGCATTGCAAAGGGGACCGGCAAATTGGAAGGGGAAAATGATGTGTTGAGGAGCTCACAGCAATGGGGGAAAAAACATAGATTGATGTATCTGAGAGAAGTGGGAAGAGAAAAATGAAACTTAAAGCACAATAACAAAAACAAAATCCATGACAGACATATTAAAAAACACAGGCGAGAAAGAGAGGAATCGAGTAGAAGAAGAAAAATCGAAAGGGAGTTGGAGAGAAGAACAAGACTCGATAGTAGATCAAAATAAAAATTGATGAATGGGACGTAAATTCAAAAAAAGAGAGATGAAATTAAAAGGAGACATGGCAATCGAGAAATTCCTGGCTATCGCAAAAAAAGAATCAGAGGCAAGAGCGGATGACAAGAGTAGCGAAGCAATAAAAAGAGAGCTTTTCGGCAGGTCTTGCTTTCTCAAACCACCTCTATTGGAAAAGATAAAAAGGACAACTTGAAATTTTGGATGAGGTGCGACTGTCTGTTTGCTCATTCTTCGTTTTAGTAAACAGTTAAAAAAAAAAAAAGCGAGGACCCACGATGGGTCTGTCCTCAATAATTCGATTGTTGCTCCCGCTCGGTATATGTAATTCTTAGTTTCAAATCTTCTTAATCCTTTGCTTTCACTTTTTTAATTTAAGTTTTAATTCTTCAGGCTGTGGCAAGTGTCCCACAGAGTACAGACGATCCATCTCCAATGCAAAGCTCAAGTTGCTGCGATTGATGAACGGGGCTGTGGCTCGAATGCCGAGAAAAACAAGAGTAATACTTGCAATTTTGATTTTCATAAGAGATTCTTTGTAATGATAGAATCCTTTAGATAATCGAGGATACCGGTGGCTTTCCAGTAAACACAATCAAGATAATTGAGATAGACTGTGTCTGTCATGGTGTCTAAGAGACAGCAGAACAATGCCAGCAATGGAGGAGACTGATTTTTGGTGGTGGGAACAAAAAAAATAAAAATAGATCAGCTCGTTTTGCTGCGTCACGTGACCATGCCCTTGACTCTATTTCCAGAAGTCGGAATCAGAGCTGTCGACTGATGGTTTGTAACGAATTCTGGAATTTGCAATGGGCTTATATGCGCTACATTATATCGGTAGTTTACGGAAGGGGACGAGGAGGCTTAAAATGAAAAAAACCCTTTTGAGCGCCTTGGAGTGGACTGCATTTTGGGCAGGCTTGACATGTTTGTTACCACTAGTCACGTGGGAGGGCTGGCGAGTATCAAAAGCAGCATTAAAATAAAAAAAAAAACATTGTTTGAGAATTCTCCTTGGTGTTTTTTTTGTGGCTCAAGCCGTGTGAACGCTAGCGTGTGGTTGAGTTCTCTGATATGAATCGATCGGATTGTTTTTCCCTTTTTTATTTGTTTATTGAATGTGCATTTCAGCTCAATCGAGCATCTCTCTCCTTTCTTATAGCATGTTATTGGACTTGAATGCCTTTTCTCCTTTCTAAGATTGGATGTTATATTTAATTCATAATGTGAAAAGGTAGCTGCCAAAATTGTCGAAATGTGTTGTGGCAAGGCTTTCTTCCTTTTCGTTAGATCATCGAGTTCCGGCTCAGCGAAAAAGCTTCGGGTTACAGAATGAACCAGATGATGTAGATTTATCATATTGTGCTTTTCCAAATCGTGCAACAGTCGCTAAGAAAGCAACAAGGACTATTTGAATGAATGAACTTTCCGTCAAAAGACGTATTTCATAAAAGAAGAACAAGATTGAGATTAGAAAGAGACCCTCAGGCATCAGCAAGTTATTCAGTACCTGAGGTCTGAGACATGTGCTTTTGAAAGGTCGATCTGAAAGCTTATGAATTTTCCTTCTTCGGAACCTCACAAACTAAAATAACACAGCGTAAATTATTCCCACTTTTTCTCATACTCTTCCTCTGTTCATCTCACTCTCCTTAAGTTCGCTCTTTTTCTTTTTTCTTTCAATACTCTTTCTGTTCATTCCTCTGCTTCGTAGATAAATTCCCATAATTGATTCTCCTGATTTTGGTTCCGGAATAAATGCACCTCGGGACTAGACTTTGCCCCTACTTCTACTTGATTTTTATAGAGCCATTAAGCCGGAAATTGTTTTTAATTCTAGGTTGAAGCAGCCATCAAAGACCGACATCGTTCATCCAATTTGAACAATTGCTCCTACGTTTTCTTCTATTTCGTCTCTTCATTTAACATCATACATACGTTACATGTGTCTCTCAAAATAAGATGTCTGTTTATATCTGGAGCCTTCCGAAAAGAAAAATTCAGGACTCATACCCGCACTTCTCCAGACCACCTAGTCCTCGAATATGAGCTTGCTCATTCCATCTAAGCACCTCTCAAGACCGTCGTTTATGTCGATGTTATAATTCCGTAGGTACTGCAGCGGCTTCATGTTCTGGTCAGGGTATAGTTTCGAATGTAAAGAGTCGAGAAACGCGGTGGATATTCTCAAATAGGCCCCAACCTTTGGTGTCATCACCGAGAGGTGGTCAAAGTCCGATACTAGAAGCAGAAGCATGAGGTTTTTGATCAAGTTGCTCTTTTCGCTCTCGCTCAACTCGTCCACTTTCAGCAACTGAAGTCTTTGATAAAATGGCCGGAATTGCTGGGGTAAATTCTCTTCAAAAGCGTCTTTTTCCAGCCCGTTTTCATCGCGAATGTTCTCACTAAGGGCGGGGACGGAAACTTCAGAAGCTTGTCCCTTTTCTTGTGTTTTCAGGTCATTGTTGCGTCTCTCAAGGCCAGCCTTGGTGAGCGCATCTACTTTGCCTCGGAGGTACTCGAGTTCGCTCAACATGCCCTCGTTATCTTTTCTATACTGGTCAAGCTTGAGGCGCATAGACTCTAGGCTCTCGACTTTCGATTCTGCGGCCCTTTTCTCGGCCAATTCCTCGTCACTTGGCATGTGCAAATCAATGCTAATTTCGTCAGATGTGAGGTTCGCTAGTTCGAGCTGGGGTGCAGTTCGGGCTGGAGTTACCTTCTGGTCTCTTTTGTGGCCCGCTTTCAAGGGCGGAACCATCTGTTCACACATGTCACTATCATTTACTTCGGTGCTTTTGTCAAACCCAAAGTGGGAGTCTCTGCTTGAATGAGGGGGCGAAGTCACGGGCGAGCTGAGCTCGGGCCGCCCCATATGGGGCACAGGGCGTTTGATGCGGTCAAAAGTATCGTCGATTGCCGATTCCGGGTCTGACTCCGCCTCGTTTTGTGTTGCTGGAGACGGCGAGAATATGCGCTCGTTTCCAGGCGTTTTGGATTGTAAATATTGGTCAAGAAACGGCTTGAACGCGCGGAAAAGCGCCTCGACATCGATTTCCTGGAGGTTCTGTGGACCACTTCCATGATTTGGTGCATTGTTTTGAAGTCTGTGGGGAATGCCATCAAACGTTCGATCTAGTTTGGAATTGTCTCTAGTGTCGTCTCTAGAGGCACTTTTCTCGTGCTTCTTCGCTCCATTTTCACGCCCAGCGAGTAGTGGAGTCGATTGAAATGTCTGTGGAGCGTTTCCAAACACAGAAACGGGGTTTTCAGGCACTTTTTGCCTCGTTTCTCTGGCATTCACAGCCTGCGAACCGTCTCTGTGTGTCCTATCGGCGTCCTTGATCGTGTCAGAGTCGGAAAAAACACGTCTGTCAGCGTTTTCCTGAGCCTTCATGTCGTGGGCCCTTGCAAGCCTCAAAAAAGCCGAAAACTCGTCCATTGTGTGCACAGAAAGATCGTCACTAGAGCTCACGTGGTCGCTCTGATCCAGCGAAAGATGGAAAAACGACTCTGTGAGGTCGCCGTTCGTCAGGGGCGCCATGTGGAAAAGTCTCTATGGGCGCAAAAAATCTTATTTCACTCGGGAAAGCGATAAAAAAAGAAATCTAGAAATGCCACTGGTTTGGGGACTCTAAGGTGGTGCAAAACCCAGGACTCTGGGCCACAATAAACATCTCACATCTCGTCTTTGCTTATGTGCACGGCTATTGTTCCGAGGCGCGTCGCGCATTTAGAGTTAAATTCCCATGCCGAGGAGGAACGTGGAAGGAAGAACATGAAAGGAAGAACATGGAGAAAAAGAAGAGGCCAATTTAATTCATTTGGACTTGAATTACTTGCATTTTTTTCCAGATAAAAAAAAGTTCGGAAGGGTTTGAGAAAATGTTCGAGAGATCGTTTGAGTTTGGCCTAATAGTGTGAGCTAGTTTCAAGAGACTTGGAGCATTCCTCAGATCACGTGTGAAGTAGCTTTATGCT